>CM056831.1:7597355-7849855 GCA_029853015.1 Chelidonichthys spinosus
CAGCTAGCTGGTAAGCTAATTCTGTTCTGTCATCACAGTTACTCTTTCAGGGTTTCAGTGTAGACCAGCCGGGACCAGGAGTGGGATGAACTTCGAAAAGTAAGACTTTCATATTTTACATATATATGACTGACAGCATGAATTAATGTTCATGCTAGTTGTTAGCTAACAGATTACTCTAAAACGTCAGGGAGTTATCTGATAACTACACACTCTGTACTAGGGGTGTAACGGTTCTGAACCGAAACGGAAAATCTCGGTTCAGAGGACTTCGGTTCAGAAACTCATTCTATCTTCCCGAACCTCGGTTCATCCCCGACCGCACACGTGTGTCGGGTCACTCCGGTTAGTTTCATTTCTGCAAGATGGCTAATAAACCTGAGCTAGCGGATCCCCCGTGTTTACACAACTTCTTCTTCGTTGGTGTTGAATAGCAGTCGGCGTATACCTGGCTGTTTCCGTGACGCGAGTTTCACGTGAGGGTATGAAAAGGTTTCGTTTATTTTATTTTTTTTTCATAAATGCTTATATTATCAGGTCGACAAGCATTTATAAAAAATCGGCGAAACTTTTTCATACGCTGGCGTGAAACTCGCGTCACAGAAACAGCTGGGTAAACGCCGACTGCCATTAAACACCAACGAAGAAGAAGCTGTGTAAACACGGTGCCGTCTCCGCAAACAGCGTAGCTTTAGCAGTAGAATCAGGCAAGTGTTCTTTTTAAATAAACTCCTGGTGTACTTACAAACTTTAAAATGCCTCGTTTTGTGAGTGCAGACCCTATGTGTACTACTGCAGACGTTTGGTAACACTCCATGCATTATTAGTGGGGACATTTACGAGATATACTGTAAGTACCGTAAGTACCATAGCGCTATTACGAAGCCATTCGGCTGATCGCCCTATCTTGACCACTGCTGACCATCGCTAAAAATGCTTCCGAGGGGGTGTTTGGCTGGAGGTCTTGTGGAAATTACCTACACTTTAAGAGAAGTGGTTTTTATTTATTTTTGTTATACCTCAGACTGGTGTAAGAAGTTTTTCATTTTTACTTTATTTAGACAATGTAGACTGGTCTTAAGACAAATGTTTAATTTTTGTATTCCTTAAGAGATTAATAGAAGTGTTTAAAAAATGTTTTTGTTGTGGACTTGTTTAAAGAGAAGTGTTATACTTGTTAATATAACTAATGTTCATGTTCTTGATATATCCTTTTGATAAAATCCAGATATTTTTTCTGGAAGTTTCCAAAAGGTTTTTCAGTATGTTTTCAAAAACCGAGGTTTGAACCGAACCGTAAGTCAAAAACCGAAGTCGAACCGAATCGTGGTTTTGGTGAACCGTTACACCCCTACTCTGTACACATGATTATTTTGTTTTTTATTTCGTACAATGTGTGTCAGCTTTCACTGAATCCTCTGCCAGTCAGCTAGCTAAACAGCGGTAGTTTCTGAAAGAGTAAAATCCAAATCCTGTCTGCGTTTTTAAACCGTTTAACAAGACGATCTTGAACGCAACGTTTGACTTCCAGTAGTTCCCTGCCCTGGCCTGAACACACTCCGCTGTGAAGCTAGGTCATGCGAGAACGTGTCTCCCGTTGTTCGCATCATGTCTGTTACAGCCAGCTCGTGTAAACGGCTTTAGCACTGCAGCTAGCTGGTAAGCTAATTGTCATCACAGTTACTCTGTCAGGGTTTCATCATTCGGCGAAGCAACTAGTTTTTTGTTGCGGTTTGGCTGCTGGCTTTCGGACGCTTTGTTGTAGATGGCTTCGCTCGGTAGCGGAGGCTCCGCTTTGATTTTAGGGGTAGGTTGTGTTGTTTGCATAAAATATTGTTGCTCTATTATGCCGAATTATCGTTTATGATCTGCTTCATGAAGTTTGATATGAAGTGATGGTTATAGTTATGATTTTAGCTGTATTTTGGGCATATAAACAGGCGTTGTACCGATTTTAGACCAGGTCTGGCTGACTCGATTGATGTATAACATCACCACATTCTTTTTGATTAGTGCATTGATGAACACTGCATTCTGTTTTTATCGCTAAAAGTCCCCCAATTACTAAAACAACAGACTGAGTCAGAGCAGGAATAAGTGTCAATAAGTTAACACAATAAAGTTTTATTGTGTAGTGTTGTCCGTTAATTCATTATTTACCAGACTTGGATGATAAAGTGGTGGAATGTGACTGAATGAGGTCATAGCTACATTACTAATGAATGTGTTTAACAGCATTTCACTGTTTAAATTCACTACATTTGTTGAAGTATCTGAAATACACAAATACATTTCTAACATTTAAAATTGTGTAAATCCCCTCACTGGATCATGTTGTTATATTACAATACATGTCTGATTTTTTTAAATCTTCACCTACAGTTGCTCCTGTGTTTGTTACATTAAAGATGCACAGATTTATTTAAATGTATTGTATCTGTGGCCACAAACAGTCACATTCCACCAATAATTAAATGTGCACAGTCAGCATGGTGTGGGTGCTTAACATACTCAGAGTTGATTGAACTAATTCAGATCAGCTGCTCTGGAACCGATACTCAGAGTTCAGGGTTAGACACAGAGTTTGTTGAACCTCCTGTCTGGAATATCCCTCTGGTCTAAGATTGAAGCAAATGTCAACATTGCTTTTCCCTTAACTGACTGATGGAGGCTGGAAGCAAACTTCAGCATCGTCTAGCTTAAGCTGTGTCGGTGCCTAGCATAATACCTTTATAGGCCACAGCTAAAATGAGTTCTGATAATGCTGTCTATTTGTAAGGACTGACTTGACATGATATTTTGCAGTGAGGCGAGGCAGACTAGACCCCATTTGTGATGCACAATATCACGTAAGACTGAAGAAGGACAAAGCGTTCTGTGTTTGGAGATACATCGGCCCTATCAAAGGTAAGATTTTGCTTTAAACCCTGTGTGTACTTGCGTACTGTAAGTGCTTGATTTGAGATTCGATGATGTCTGATGTCTTGTTTCTCAAAGCCCCGAAATCACAATAAGCTTGAATATTATTAAAGGATAACTACCGTTTTTTACAACCTAGACCTAGCAAAATATGTGATAATTTACTCACCCAGATAACTTTGGTGTCATTCGGCGTAGTTTGGACGAAATTAGATCCAGTGTAGCGGCGATATATCCATATAATGGGAGAGACGGGGCAGCGACACACAGCCTCTATATAACACATTATCTGCCACGAAACTAGTTTATTTCACCAATATTTTGTCATGATATGCTAGCGTTATTAGCCTCTGAGTCCGGGCTCGTCTATTGTCAACATCCGGGGTCTGTAGATTGATCTGATTTTTATGTCAGTTTTAGTAGTTTTTGGTAAGTTGTGGTCAGGTTTTACACACAGCAGCCCTGTCTCCCACAGTCTTGCTCAAAGAGGTTTGTCAGTACACTGTCAGTGTAGATTCAAACACAGGAAGTGCTTTAAAATGACCTGAAACAATGCTAACTCACTGCTTCTGTATATGGCTAAGATTCAGTATGGCTTGTGTGTTTTTGTGTTTGCATGATCATGGTGTTTGAGGCCAGTGTTTGGCATATGAGGACAGCAGTGAGACAGTGTTAACCAGTACTTTATTACAAAGACTTGTGTGTGTTTGTGTGTGGCCCAGTAATGGTTTATAAGGACAGAGTGAAGCATACAAGGTCATACAGTAAAATACAGTATGTCACATCACAGTTTTGCATGATTTTAAATATTGGTTTGTGACAAAAGCAGTTTAGGATCAAATTTCACAGTGTTTTCATCAAGTTATGCCTTTTCTCATCGAGGAAAAAGAGTAAATATTGTGAATCTGTAAAGTAATGTTGAGATGATATTTGATGAGTGAGTTAGCTGATGAATTTCACCTTCTTTCCTCATGATTGTCATTTTTTATCATAATTTCCCTTTTATTATTGTTTTTATTACTCTCATTTTCATCAACTGTTATTTATTTATTTATTTATTGATAGGAAGAGGTGTGTTTGCACTGGAGCCAATTCGTAAAGGCTCCCAAATCACAATAAGCTTGAATCTTATCAATTTCTTTTTTTCAATCTTTGTCAGTTTTAGGTCATTTTTATGTCAGTTTTAGTAGTTTTTGGTAAGTTGTAGGGATGCACGATAACTTTTTTTTTAAACCGATACCGATAACCGATAACTTTCAGCTCCTAAAGACCGATACCGATACCGATAACACACACACACACACACATATATATATGATCATGACATTAATACTATGAACAAACCCAAAAACACTTTTGACTCTTTAAATGGAGATTTATTTTTTCCAATGAAAAACTATTGGCAAGCCTCTCAAAAAGAATAAAGGCCCCTTAAACTGATGCAAATACATGCATCGGGATTACAAACTGAAAAGTGCATTCCAGAAGTTCAAAAAAATATATATATAGAACATTGATGCACTGACACAAGCTAGATTCAAACTTTTCCATGTAAACACAATCTGAAAAAGTGCATTCCTCAATAACAAATAAAATGTACATAATGCACTGACACAAGTTAGACTGGTTGTCTATGTAAACAAACTGAAAAAGTGCATTCCTCAATATAACAATAAATAAAATGTTCATAATGCACTGACACAAGTTAGAGTTGTCTGTGTAAACAAACTGAAAAAGTGCATTCCTCAATAACAATAAATAAAATGTTTATAATGCACTGACACAAGTTAGACTTGTCTGTGTAAACAAACTAAAAAAGTGCATTCCATAGTAACAAAAAATTCAAAAAAGATCAAAAGGTGGCACATGTTCTGACCTGATATCGCACTGTATTCTGAACATTCAACCTTTGGTTCATGTACTCGTCATCTACCCTTTTACCTCTTGATGGATCAGGGGAAGATTTTTTTTAATGAGAAGCAGCATCTCTGCCTTTTCGCATGCAAATCTGTTTCTTTCCTCGGTCATCACGTGACCAGCAGCAGAAAACAAGCGCTCGCTGTCGACACTTGTGCAAGGCGCTGACAGATATTTCCGAGCAAGCTTGGCCATGCACTCAAAACGGGACTGGTTGCTCCTCCAGTATTCCAGTGGACAACGGCTCACGTGAAGCGTTGGCTCCGACAGATATGACTGGAGCTAAAAAAATACACAGCAGAAAAATACAATCTAATTATGATGTTGTTCTGACCATAAACGCGAGTTATGAGTTGCATCTTTAGAAAATGTTAAATAAATCTATACACTTACTTCTGCATCTACTCTGCTGTTTTCCTGGTGAATGGCAGCTTCAGTGTTTTCTTCCAGTATTGCCTCAAACATTCCCAACAATGAGTTATTCCCGTCTTCCCTGCTCCTCTTTCCTGGTGGCTCCTCTGGCTGGGCAGTGCCAGCTGTGGCACCATCATTCTCCAGCAACTTTTCCCGAAGCATACCTGTTGCTTGCCGTTTTGATGCGAGGGTGAAGTAGCGGTCCTTATATCTCGGGTCCAGTATTGTTGCCAGATAGTACAGGGGCTCTTCCTCGACGTGACCAAAACGTGATTGCACTGCTTTTAACAGGGTGTCCTTTGATGTCTTTACTCCGTGGTCTGTTGGAACAGTTTGCTTAAGCAGACGTGTCAAGGCTTGGGTGGAGGGGATAACGTCTGCAACTGTGGCTGTGGCCTTGCTGATGTTTCTGGTCAGCTGTTCACATGGATCGAGGATGGTGAGCATGTTTTCGACCAGGGTCCATTGGTGGGCGTTGAGTACTGCGGGCAAATGGTGTTCAACTGCATATGCTGCAATAGCTTGTTTCTGCGCCACTAAACTCTTAAGCATGTAAAACGTGCTGTTCCATCGCGTAGCTATGTCTTGTTGGAGTCGTGTTTGTGGCACTTGCAGCCGTTCTTGTAACTTCCTCAGGGCGGAGGACGCTACTTGAGAATGTCTAAAATGTCCAACAATCTTGCGTCCAATGGCAACACAGTCAGACACAGCTCTTTGACTTAACACAGCCTCGTTCACAGCAAGTTGTAAAGAGTGGGCCATGCAGCCCAGGCTTGCAACACCGCACTCCTTCATTGCCTTTTCCATATTACGCGCATTATCTCGTAAGACAACATGCACCATCTCCTTCTTAATATTCCACCGCTGTAGCATAGCTTCAAAAGTCTGGTGAATCATTGTACCCGTGTGTGAGCCGGGCAGCTCCTGGGACTGTAACACCGCTCTGTATAGTTAAAAGTCTGTATTTAACCACTGCGCGGTCAGACTCATCATGCTTACAGGGCTGACATCACAAGTCCATATATCCACAGTGAAGCTTATGTCTTTCACGTTGTTATCAATCAAAGTGTGAATACATTTGGCGATCGCATCATACTTAGCTGGAAGGCACACATCAGAAAAGTAGCGGCGGCTCGGCAATGTAAACCGTGGCTCCAAGTGATTAATCAAGCGAGAAAAGCCTCTGTCTTCAACGAGGGTGAAGGGCTGGTCGTCAAGTGCCATCATTTCCATGATTAGGTCCTCAATAGCCTTAGCCCGTGGGTCATTTCTGGCAAATTTCTTGGATTTTTCGAAAGCCTCGCCGATGTTTGGAAGTCCCGGTGGCTTCTTTGCGGCTGGCTTTAAGTTGCTAGCGTCTTTAGCAGCCCGGGCGTCCTCATACGCTTTAAAAACTCCGTCGAAGCGATGGCTATGTTTTAGGTGACTTATCAGGTTTGACGTATTGAAGCTCGTGCTACTTTTACCTCCTCGTGGAACTTGTTTCGAACATTTGTTACAAATAACAAGCGACTTGTTTTCTTCGGAAACTTTGAAAAAGTCCCACACTATGGACGCCATGTTGTCTGTTTTTAAACGTAAGCACGCTGTGCTGCATGCACGCTGTGCTGCATTCCAGGTGTGACGGAAAGTCCCCGTTCCCACGTTTGCTAGTCCTTCTTTCGGCCTTTTAAATTAACGTTTCTATTGTTTAAGTGTAACATGTGGAAAGATACTGTGGATATCAATGCAAATCAGCAACTACCAAAACTATGACCGAGTTAACGAGTTATTTTCGGACATGAGGGGGTATTCTTGAATTTTCCCAGAAAGGGTTTTCCTGATTATGCCAACGTCAATTGAACGCAGCATTCACTGCAGGCCATTCAGTGTCTCAGAGTGGAAGCGGGGCACTGCCGTGCTGATAAAATTATCGGGGCTATTCGTCATGATATCGGACTTATCGGAATGACGTAATAATTTCCTGTTATCGGCCCGATAACTATCGGCCCGATAATTATCGTGCATCCCTAGTAAGTTGTGGTCAGGTTTTACACACAGCAGCCCTGTCTCCCACAGTCTTGCTCAAAGAGGTTTGTCAGTACACTGTCAGTGTAGATTCAAACACAGGAAGTGCTTTAAAATGACCTGAAACAATGCTAACTCACTGCTTCTGTATATGGCTAAGATTCAGTATGGCGTGTGTGTTTTTGTGTTTGCATGATCATGGTGTTTGAGGCCAGTGTTTGGCATATGAGGACAGCAGTGAGACAGTGTTAACCAGTACTTTATTACAAAGACTTGTGTGTGTTTGTGTGTGGCCCAGTAATGGTTTATAAGGACAGAGTGAAGCATACAAGGTCATACAGTAAAATACAGTATGTCACATCACAGTTTTGCATGATTTTAAATATTGGTTTGTGACAAAAGCAGTTTAGGATCAAATTTCACAGTGTTTTCATCAAGTTATGTCTTTTCTCATCGAGGAAAAAGAGTAAATATTGTGAATCTGTAAAGTAATGTTGAGATGATATTTGATGAGTGAGTTAGCTGATGAATTTCACCTTCTTTCCTCATGATTGTCATTTTTTATCATAATTTCCCTTTTATTATTGTTTTTATTACTCTCATTTTCATCAACTGTTATTTATTTATTTATTTATTGATAGGAAGAGGTGTGTTTGCACTGGAGCCAATTCGTAAAGGCTCCCAAATCACAATAAGCTTGAATCTTATCAATTTCTTTTTTTCAATCTTTGTCAGTTTTAGGTCATTTTTATGTCAGTTTTAGTAGTTTTTGGTAAGTTGTGGTCAGGTTTTACACACAGCAGCCCTGTCTCCCACAGTCTTGCTCAAAGAGGTTTGTCAGTACACTGTCAGTGTAGATTCAAACACAGGAAGTGCTTTAAAATGACCTGAAACAATGCTAACTCACTGCTTCTGTATATGGCTAAGATTCAGTATGGCTTGTGTGTTTTTGTGTTTGCATGATCATGGTGTTTGAGGCCAGTGTTTGGCATATGAGGACAGCAGTGAGACAGTGTTAACCAGTACTTTATTACAAAGACTTGTGTGTGTTTGTGTGTGGCCCAGTAATGGTTTATAAGGACAGAGTGAAGCATACAAGGTCATACAGTAAAATACAGTATGTCACATCACAGTTTTGCATGATTTTAAATATTGGTTTGTGACAAAAGCAGTTTAGGATCAAATTTCAGTGTTTTCATCAAGTTATGTCTTTTCTCATCGAGTCATTTTTTATCATAATTTCACTTTTTAAATTATTTTTATTACCCTCATTTTGATTAACTGTTATTTATTTATTTATTTATTGATAGGAAGAGGTGTGTTTGCATTGGAGCCAATTCATAAAGGCTCATTCATTTTGGAGTACAGAGGAGTTTTGGAGAAGACTAAGAGGACTGCAGCATGGAACGAGTATACATACATCTTCAATCATAAAGGAACGGAATATTGGTGAGTAAGCTGAATTGCAGGATGTTATTCTTGATCAAAAGCCAAACCACACATGACCAGTGTTTCCACTATGGGGCCGAATAGTGGCACTACGGTGACGGGGACATCGAAACTCGTGACGTCGCAGATGGGCCCCACTCGGCACCACTCTGCAGTGGAGACACGGCAGTCAAGATGGCCGAATGAGGGGAAGTTCTTGTCAAATTCTTGTCAGTAAGGGAGAGTTTTGATGTCCGCGCAATCCTAATGCGACAGTTTTTTGTAGTGCGACTTTGTCGTTGGCCCACTTGTCGAACATATTCTTTTTTTTCTTTTTTTTTTAACTGTGTAGATGGTTGCTAATAGGCTAATGCTCCTCTTCTGCTAGGTTTTACAAGTGCCACTTGATTTGGCGCTTTCTGATAACGTCACATCCCGCTCTGTTTTCACCCAATCAGCGAGTAAACCTTAAGCCCCAGCTGGGAGCTTTTCCGGGCTGATCTGAGTACCTACTCCGAGGCAGGGTTTTATTTCGGCCCCGTAAAGGTTCCCGGATGGCCCTGAGTGGGAAGGCCCTATAATGGAGACACGGACCCGTATTTTGGCCCGGTTGGCCCCGTAGTGGAAACGGCCCTATGCAGAAATTCCTGGGTGATAGAAATGCTTGCCAATCATGTTCTTGCTTCTAGACTACAATTTTGTTAACATTTTTAGTAACTCATTCTTGTAACTCCTGTAGCATTGATGCTTCAAGTGAAGATGGGACACTTGGCAGACTCGTGAATGATGCTGAAAAGCCAAATGCGAAAGTGAAAAAAATAGAGGTGGATGGTGTACCCAGTCTGTGTTTGTTTGCCATCGTTGACATTGAGGAAGGGCAAGAAATAACCTATGACTACGGAGGAGAAAACCTGCCATGGCGTTCTTGCCAAAGGCATCAAATATCCAAGGTAGAGTACATTTGACCAATTTAATCTATTTAAAAAAAATAATGAATAGTATATAATAAGAAGACTGCAGCATCACATAAGATCTTTCTCTCTGTCTCCTCTCTGTCTCCTGTCTGTCTCCTCTCCGTCTCCTCTGTCCTCTCTCCGTCCTCTGTCTCCTCTGTCCTCTCTTTTGGTCCTCTCTGTCTCCTCTCCGTCTCCTCTCTGATTCCTCTGTCCTGTCTGTGTCTCCTTTCTGTGAAGTTTGATATGTCAGCTCAATGTCAAATTCAGTATTTCAGCAGCAGATGTTCTACATTGAAATAACTGCCATGTCTCCCTCTTTCATTCTCCTCTGGTTCTCCCTTTTTGCCTCTCCATCAGCCTATGGTTCCAACTACAGTTGAGGAACCTGTTCTCCACAGACCAGTTGTCTCTCCATCTACAAGTCACAAACAAGTCGTCTCTCCATCTACAAGTCACAAACAAGTCGTCTCTCCATCTACAGGCCACATACCAGTCGTCTCTCCATCTACAGGCCACATACCAGTCGTCTCTCCATCTACAGGCCACATACCAGTCGTCTCTCCATCTTCAGGCCACAAACAAGTCGTCTCTCCATCTACAAGTCACGCACAAGTCGTCTCTCCATCTACAGGCCACATACCAGTCGTCTCTCCATCTACAAGTCACGCACAAGTCGTCTCTCCATCTACAAGTCACGCACAAGTCGTCTCTCCATCTACAAGTCACGCACAAGTCGTCTCTCCATCTACAGGCCACATACCAGTCGTCTCTCCATCTACAAGTCACGCACAAGTCGTCTCTCCATCTACAAGTCACGCACAAGTCGTCTCTCCATCTACAAGTCACGCACAAGTCGTCTCTCCATCTACAGGCCACATACCAGTCGTCTCTCCATCTACAAGTCACGCACAAGTCGTCTCTCCATCTACAAGTCACGCACAAGTCGTCTCTCCATCTACAGGCCACATACCAGTCGTCTCTCCATCTACAGGCCACATACCAGTCGTCTCTCCATCTACAGGCCACATACCAGTCATCTCTCCATCTACAAGTCACACACAAGTCGTCTCTCCAGTCATCTCTCCATCTACAGGCCACATACCAGTCGTCTCTCCATCTACAGGCCACAAACCAGTCGTCTCTCCATCTACAAGTCACACACAAGTTGTCTCTCCAGTCATCTCTCCATCTACAGGCCACAAACCAGTCGTCTCTCCATCTACAAGTCACACACAAGTCGTCTCTCCAGTCGTCTCTCCTGTCGTCTCTCCATCTACAGGCCACACACCATTCCTCTCCTCCACAGTGCTCCCTGAAGAGGTTTGTCAGTACATTTGTTGGTGTAGCTTTAAATGCAGGAAGCACAATTACGACGACGATTACCTGGAAAAGAAACTACGGTGAAATAGCTTTTAATATTTCACCGTAGTTGTAATTGTGCTTTTACACGAAGGTTTGACTCGGGTACATTCACAAAATAAGCCGAGGTTGCATTTTGGCAAGAGATTGTTTTCTATGTGATTATATTTATATATATATATATTAACAGATGCATATTATTATATATTATTATAAATTATTATTATTATTATATATTTAATACACTCTCAATGTCACATTCCTACCAGAAACCATAACTACATTCAGATGTGTTGTATATTCAGATGGTCAAACCATATCATTGACTCAACTGTCCCACTTTGTATTTATATTTTTCACGTTGTCTTTGCTTTGAATGTCTTCACACACACACGGTACATCACTTTTACTGTTTCAGCTCTTCTCTTCTTCTTGTGAACTCTAAACTTGTGGGTTGATTGTGAGTCACTGTATCTTTGTGTTTTTAATGTCAAACTCGCTGCAGTGTGACACTGAATTACTCACAAAGCATACAGAGGGATCACTAAACCTATCGTAGCTGCAGAATTAAAGGTGAAGTGATAAACTGTAGCACACCATCAGTAAAACTAAATCAAAGCTGTAGAGAGAGCATTCATTGTAAAGGAGAAGTCCTGTACCAGTGTGTCATCTCTGTCACTTCACATGCATTCGTTCATTTTGGATTCTTTTTGTAATTCAACTCTTTCAACTACACTTTAAGTGTAATGTTTTTAATGTTTTTTAGGAAGTTGCCGGTAACATCTGGCAGGGGGACAGCCAATGTAAATCAGCCTCTGGCTGCAATTGGGTGCAATAATGTTTTTTTAATATATTATATGTTCAATGTTGCACATTGTCCCATTGAAATAAATGAATTGAAATTGAAATCTCTTAATTGCTTAGAGTAAACAAAAGATCAAACAATAGATTGGCGTCTAACTAATAAACAAATAATTCAAACAATCAGCGCATGATGAGCGGCACACGTACCGACAGTGTCTCTGTGGTTTCTCCTCATGTTGAAGAAGTAATGGTTGTCATTCATTCATTAATTTGTGAACAGATTATTAATCTAACTCAGATTTATTTGTATATTCTCTTAACCTGAAGAGTAAGTTTTTTTATGTGATACTAAAAACTTGCAGTTTTGCATGTAATCTTTGTACTGACTCTACAGCAGCAACCGACTTGCTTTGACTTGTAAAATATGCTAACCTTGCTTCTAACTTTTTTTTCTTCCTCGGTTGAGATGTAGCGTGTGAGGGGGAGGGTGAAGAGCAGCAGCACCGCCTCCATCCACGACTCAGGTGCATTGCTAATGAGCAACTGGCGCTCTGCAGAAGGAGAGTCTTGGAAAATGGCACAGGTTTTGTTATTTTGGCTAAAAACTTAATAAGTAAGGGATAATGTATAGTTCGGAGGTTGGGGTTTATTTCTCCATAACAACCGACTAACTGTACATTATCCCGCTTATTACACGGCCTTACGAGTGAAACAAATAATAAATAATCACCCACAATGATTCAGCAGCGACAAGGATCGCTCGGTAAAGTTTTCACTTTCACTTTCGGGGCCGGCCTGAGAGGAGCTGGACAGCGTGTTGTGGTTGGTGTAACGCGTTGAAAGTCCAGCTGTCTTGCTTATGTTGCTACATGTTGCCAGGGCGGATCAGAGCGCCGTCCCTAGCAACGGTCTGATATACTTGACGACGGTCATTATACAGAAATATCAGACCGTAGAACGCAGCGATGGACCAATCAGAGAGCAGCATTCAATAGAGCCCTGTAATAACAATTTAAAGACCTCTGAAAATGAAAATAGCTAAAAAAGGAGGATTGGAGTGAGGGTTTTTAAGAGATTAAATATAGTATTGTATTCTTGTAGACCTTGTAATGTTGGTCAGTCCTCGCATACCATTACCTGGTTTGTGTTTGTGTGTTATATGTGAACAGGCCTTGTAACGTTGGTCAGACCTCGCATACCATTACCTGGTTTGTGTTTGTGTTATATGTGAACAGACCTTGTAATGTTGGTCAGTCCTCGCATACCATTACCTGGTTTGTGTTTGTGTTATATGTGAACAGGCCTTGTAACGTTGGTCAGTCCTCGCATACCATTACCTGGTTTGTGTTTGTGTTATATGTGAACAGGCCTTGTAACGTTGGTCAGACCTCGCATACCATTACCTGGTTTGTGTTTGTGTTATATGTGAACAGGCCTTGTAACGTTGGTCAGACCTCGCATACCATTACCTGGTTTGTGTTTGTGTTATATGTGAACAGGCCTTGTAATGTTGGTCAGACCTCGCATACCATTACCTGGTTTGTGTTTGTGTGTTATATGTGAACAGGCCTCATAAACACTGTTGGTTTCACAAACCACCATTTGTGTGACCCCGTAAGCCTGTGATATGTCACATATTCTTCTAAAAGAAAAATGATGATTTTGAAGTCAGATTTGTTTTCTGCAGACAAAATACAAATTTTGGATATGTCTTTTAAGTTCACCAGATGTTGCGTTAGGTATGGTCTCATAAACCACTGCCGTGCAAGAATCTGCAAGATTGGTCTCTTAAACCATGTATGCCTGTATGTGTGTGTATGTGTGTGTGTATATGTGTGTGTGTATGTGTATGTGTGTGTAAGTGTGTGTGTGTGTGTGTGTGTATGTGTGTGTGTGTATGTGTATGTGTGTGTATGTGTGTGTGTGTGTGTGTGTGTGTGTGTGTGTGTATATGTGTGTGTGTATGTGTATGTGTGTGTATGTGTGTGTGTGTGTGTGTGTGTGTGTGTGTATGAAGACAGTGAAATCTGTTTGAATCTGACCTGGGAGCTGCAGAACATGACCAAGGCCTTGCGTATGGCAGACACACGTCCACAGATGTCAAAGGACTGCAGAACAAGAAAAACAAAGCAAAATTATTATAAGAACGACACAATTACAGATACCTTACCATTGAAACTGGTTTGACATTCTTTTATTCTTTACTAAGCGTTGGAAGGTAAGTATTAGACACTGGAGACCTTGGGATGAAATCATAAGGGATCACCATGGTGACTACAATTAATCCTGAGGGGAACATGAAGTCATCAAATCCATCTTATAGTTGTTAAGACATTATATTGAAAGCCACACGTCAACCTCATGGTGGTGCTTTATGAAAAGTCAAGGGATCATCGAATCAGTGTGGATTCAACCTCTGGGGACCATGACATCTGTATAACATTTCGCGGTAGCCAACCCAATATCTGCTAAGATATTCTAGTCTGGATCAGAGTGCTGGATCACTCCAAGCGACCGACAGACAGACTGTCTGACTGATAAGTTCACCACCAGAGCCACTAACATTGCTTCAGCAAATGTCTGGTACCACCGATGTCTGCCATGCCTACAGCGTATGAACCAACAGGGAAGTCCAGTCTGCTGGAAGAGGTGGAACCTTATTACTTCTTATTTTCAGCTTGCATTTTGAACAGCACTAACCTTTACAGTATGAAAAGTACAAATAAAAAAGGATTGATGGATAAACAGCAGCAAGTTAGCACTTTCTCCCAAGAAACACTCCGATCTCACTTATTTTATCTAAAATAAAGCATTCGCAGAGTGGTGAAAGCTCTGTGCTGACTTTCTCTAAACGTTACTTCCTTCCTTACCTTCCCGTGTGAAAGAAAACAGCATGACACTGATGCACATCATCCAATGTCAGCATACTCTGATGTTGACGCACCGCTAACATGGCCTGATCTTGGAAAACACCTGCTGCAGTTCAGCTCCCCGGAAACTGTTCATCCACTTCAGCTGACCGAGCCCCTCATCGTCTACATCCACTGAATCACTGGTGTTTTAAAATAATTGCCAACACACACTACAAACACATGACGGTGACAACTCAGCTTCCCACGTGATGTCATGACTCTGAGGTGACGCATTGCTGAAAAAGTCTTATTCTCCAGAAATGTTTTCAAGTCCCTCTATGCAATGCTAGTAATTCACTTTACTGTGACCTCTAGCTGTGGGTGTGTTCTGTCTCTTTCACTCCCCTTCAATGACAACTATCACTTCCGCATTAAATGCCCTACAACCTACTCTGTTAAACAGCCAGGCCCACATTTCTATCCAATCCAGGGGAAGAATAACAATGAAGAGGATTCCTCATGATTTTAAACTATGATTTGGTTATTAAATATCATCTAGCCTTCCTCTTGTGTCAGACATTTCCTCTAAGGCCGATACTTGACATCTAAAATATTAATCTTAGCTAAGTGTCTTTTGCACCTTGCAGAGGCTGTAGATGATGATGAGCGTGGCTCCCAGGAAGTAGCTGTTGGACGGGTCCTCTCCCATAATGTACTTGTACCACAGCTGGATAGGCACCAGGGCCCGAAACAGCTGGCTCAGCTCCTCGATCAGCAGGTAGAACTTTCCCTGGACAGACACACACAATAAGAAACTACAAAAGTCAAAATGCCGAATTCAAGGCTTCCACAGACCAATGGATGACACGACGGTTGCTTCTTATATACAGTCTATAGTACATAGAGATAGCAGTGATCGTGGATGTGGCCACTTCGTATTTTTCTTTTCAAACAGCTTTCAAAGACAAAACAACAAAAACAAAAGGACTTTTTCAGTCTAAAAGTTTTTAAACTAAATGAAAAAATGAAAGGGTACTGTGTGTATTCGTTCTTTCATCCGCTCACTAACGTCCAAAAAGCAGAAAGATCAGAGCGGCTTCAGGGCACTCTTCTATCTAGTCAAGAGCAGCGCGGTATTAAAAGCTTAAAACAGCATGCCTCCAGCCCAAACATGGCTGCTGTCCAGAGCTCCACAGTTTCACAGCAGTACAGGCAATTTCCCCGTACTGCAAGGGAAACTGGCAGCGGCTCTCTCCACCTGCTACCCAGTGCCCACATTAAACCCAGCCCTACGGGGGGCTCGCTAGCTGTCTTTAAAGGACCCCTTCCCTAAATAATCACAGAGATGAAATTAACTGACTGCTACAAAGTGCATTGAGTAAATAGGGGAACGCTTAAAAAACAGACGCAGGCGAAATGAAGGCAAACTTGATTCCCCGGTGGCCCCTGTGGCCTCCCAGCTTGCGTAATGACTTCCTAGATGTTCGCTGACAAAGATTGATGACTGTGGGTAAAGTGCCACAAGCAGCCAGGTTGGTCGGGGAGGAAGGCCTCTGCTCGCGGCTAATTCATCTTCTGCATTGTCCCCTCAGCCTCGTATCCCACAGTGCCCATCACGCCCACGCAAAAACTGTCAAATCTAAAGTTTGGACACAAGCCAAGGAGTTTGAGTAAGCTCCACTGCAGGCCTTGTCTGAGTGTTTTCCTGCTAATTTGGTCTCATTACTTTGTCTGATCTCTTTATCCACTCCACAACTGCACGCAGAAACAGACACATGCAACCCTGTTGATATTTCATTGTTATCCGTTTACAGTAGAGGGAAGTCGGTGGGATTTATCGTTTTACACATTCACTGGTTCCGTTTGTTTTTTCTGTACTTGTTTTTTATTGATATATTTGGAGTTTGGACCTTTAGTCAAGCAAATTTAAGATGTTTGGACTCGTGTGAAGGTCATTTTTCACACTTTTAAGACAACGTATGAACAATAAATTCAACTAAAAAAATGCTTTCAAACAAAGTCATATAATACACTGGTTATGGTAAATAAAATTACAAAACTTCTTGTGACCAGTGATGTACTGAAAGGTATAGCCATCTCTTTAGCAGCCATTAGAATATTGAGGAGAGGCTACCCACTTCCTCCACTGTAACCTACCTATCTACGTAAGTACACCTACCTACAACGACCACTACACCACAGCTTGTGAGCGAGTCATGCTCAGGTCATACAGCTGTCAGAAAGTCTTCAATGTTAAACCTTGCTCAAGGCTACCAGGACACACACGTAGAGCAGCACCAACAGAAAAACAAACCACAGATCCATGTTGCCACCACCAATTCAGAAACTACATGTGCCAACAAAAATACCCAAGCAGTAGATATGAGCTGTCCCTCGTCACGAACTCCTGCATGCAAGCCTGCTATCACAGCGACTGTGGTTATGTGTGATCATTAGTGCATTGCAGTCGGATGCAGTAATGAAGTCGAGAGGCTGATTATGTGACTTCAAGCTCAGAATAAACAGGCCTCTCAGAGACAGTGGTGATACCCTAAAACTCAACATGTGCCATCAAAATGTGTGTGTGTGGTGTGTGTGTGTGTGCAGGTAATAGTCCAGCTCCGAGGAGGGATGACCTCACCCGTGCAACCCCCTCGAGGGCAAATGAGCTCAGTTGCTGCCGTGGTTCTGATAGGCCTGTTGGTCTGTTTATCAGTGGAAAATGTAATCCTAATACTTTGTGGATTATGAGCTGCACCTTTATGGAAATCAGTGTCTATCTGTGTGTGTGTGTGTGTGTGTGTGTGTGTGTGTGTGTGCGCGCGCACAGTCATATTCTGTTGCCTCAGGCAAGACTAACCACGCACACAGACACCCACGTTGCACAAGCTCACCTAAGGAGTCCCATTTAAAAACCTTATGAATACAAAACAGTTTCACACTGTGACCCTTTAGCACTTTCTTCGCTCAGCGGAGTATTTCATCATCACGGAGGAGAGTTTCGGTTCTTTTTTTTTTTTTTTAATTATCTACCAAGTTTCACAACTTTGTCAGTGAACTTCCTGTGACTCAATTATTGTATATACCATGTTATAGCGAAGCATGTAGGTGGCAGGTTATCATCAACTTTAAAGGATGCCTTTTAAGTGCGTCATACAAGATTTTATACAATAGTGTACGGCTTTTACTGTGAAGTAGCTTCAAGGAGTTGAAGAGGTACAGTCACATGAAATAACCTAATTTAGTTTAGTTAGGTTATTAATCAATTACCAAAAAGACTAATTCATCAAGAACTTCACTACACATAATCAAGGACAAGTACAATATTATTAAAAGTGCATGTTGAGATCACATGTACAGTTAAATATTCAAGTTATAATGTGGATACACTGTAAACGGTCTGTCCCATGAAGAAGATGTCAAATTAATTCATAAATGTCACATTTTCTGTAGATGTACTGAAGCTCAGAGGAATGAATGTGGATGTCTTACCCTGGATTTGAAGGCCAGGAGAATCTTGGGTAAAAAGAGGATAAAACATTTCAGGCCTATGGTGAAGTACTTGAGGACAAAGTCAGTGATGCCGACAGCCCAGATCAGATCAAAGAAGTCAAAGCTGTTGAGGTTGGGCTTGGTGAATAGCAGGCTGGAAGAAAAAGAAAACAACATTGAGAGATGTTATATGGAGGGCTGGTAGCTTCAATCAGGATGGAAGAATGACAAGCAACAGAAAGACTAATGTTTAACATAATGTAAAAAAATAAAAAAAAATAAAAAAACGATGCTCTGGAAACAGAATAAACACAAAATACTCACAGGACAAGACCAGACAAGAACAGGAACACTCCCTAAAGGAAATGAAAGTCAAAATAAAATGGCTTTCACAACACAAAATGAATGGAAAAACCTTCATGTATGAAATAAAACAGAACATAAAATGGCAACAACAACAAAAAAACCACAGCTACTGTAAAACAAAACAAAAAAACAAACAAACCTGCTTGTACACTACCTGTTTGACAGCTCCTCGTGACTAAATGTGTAGTAAATATACACGATATTCCCTGCAAGGAACATGATGATCCACAGAGCAACAAACACAGAACGTTCCGCCTGCAAACACAGGGCCATTTTAGCAACATCACAACACATTTACTTACATCTAAATCTGTTCAACAGTGGCAACAAAGTCACACATTTCTGTTAGTTTGTGTATTATTCGTCGGTCTGCGTTCGACTTGTGTGTACGTGTGCTCAGCTCTTTGCTATCGATGCTTTAATACTTTTACTCACACAGAACATGATTTTCTGGTGCATTTCTATCGCTGATTGATTGCTTTTAACCATAAACTATTTAAATAACCAAAAGGGATATGCTGATGATGCTGTATTATTTTCTTATATTCAACACAATTCCATGAAAAGACTAAAAACTAATGATAAATTAATCCTACTATGTGTGTATCTGTATATCCAAAGTCTGATACATCTTATGTGCCATAGAGAACCAATCTCGTTCAAAAACAATTAAAAACTAAAATAAGTTATTATATATATGTTTGTTTTTTTTTCAAATTGATATATTGTTGCTTCATGAACTTGGATACTGTAGTTTATTTTGAGTTAATCGAACATACACCATCCCGCTGCTGTGAATACTCAGCACACATTGCTGCGCACACAATGTGTGTTCATCTGCGGCTGGAAATGCAACGTTTGAGTAACATTTGATGCTGTTTGAAGATAAATGCCCTTTACTAAAAATGAAACTATACAAGTTATGACCCATATTTGGTCAGAAAGAAACACATTGTTATCAGGTTAAGAGATACAGACAGATAAGGGGAATTGGAAAGCACTGAGATGGACCAAGATGCTCTTTGTTGTTCATTTTGTGGGATTTAGTTACAATAAAGAAATATTTAAATCTAGCATCCTTACCCTTAAATATTGGCATGTGTGAAAACCTGCCTGTCTTTGAATCAACACTAACTGTGATTCAGGGTCAGCATGGTTTAAGCTGACATTGGAAAATAGAGGGTTTGCTATTATCTTTCAAAACATGTATCAGCATAGCTGGTAAATAGATAATTTTTTTACCCGTAATGACACTTGGTGCCTAAATGTGGAATTGGCATAGGCGAATGTGCTGGCCATGCCCACACAGACAGCAATACCTGCAAGAGAGAGGTGCAAAATCAT
This sequence comes from Chelidonichthys spinosus, assembly GCA_029853015.1. NCBI lineage: Eukaryota > Metazoa > Chordata > Actinopteri > Perciformes > Triglidae > Chelidonichthys > Chelidonichthys spinosus. The sequence goes on from CM056831.1 coordinate 7,617,214, forward strand.
CACATAACCACACCATTCTGCTGAGGTGTTGTTGTAAGACGTGTACCGGTAGAAAGTGTTAGCAGCACAACTATTCCACAAGTTGAAGTACCTAGTTTATGCTGGAAGCAGACTTTAGCCAGCAGGATGAGGATGAAGGGGAAGCCTCTCTGCAGCCACGTGACTACTGCCTTCAGCTCAGACAGGGCCGGGGCCGGGGTGGACGGGTCTTCCTGGGCCTCCTCCCTGGAGCTGTTCCTCTCAGAGCTGGCTGCCGTGGTGGCCTGCTGGAGCAGGGAGGAGGTCCTGTGCTGCAGGGGCTGGTGGTGGAAGTGGTGGTGGTGGTGATGGTGGTGCGGGGGTGGCCGAGGGAGAAAAGGTCCACCCTCCGTGCGGTGGGGGCCTCCTTCTTCTCTGGACGATGCAGTCATCTGGATAAAAACGTCAGGGGGGGAGCCCAGGACTAAGCCGGCTGCCTGGAATTGGGCAGATGAGACGGAGCCGGAGGGGACGCCGACCAGACCGGAGAAAATCTGCTGGGGTGAAGAAGGCGAGTCGGGCTTCATGCAGTCGAACACACCACCCTCATCCAGGCTGCTCTCTGATCCCAGAGTTTGGCTTCGGCTCCTGAGTGGAAAAAAGTGGGGATGCATAAAGAAATATCATTAGCCTGAAAGGTGGCCATGCTTTATTTTTCACATCCTACATAGAAGTCTTTTAATATGTTATATATACAGTAATAGCCACGGGAGTATTAGTATGGTTTTAATAAGGCCTGCCTCCAGTTCATCCCAAAGGTGATGAGTGGGGTTGAGGTCATGGGTCAGGGCTCTGTGCAGACCAGGCAAGTTCTTCCACACCAAACTGGGAAAAATATTTATTTATGGCTCTGTGTTCAACATTAATACAGGAAAGGGCCTTCTCTAAACCCACTTGTAACCTCAGCACTCGTATGTTACTCCTCATCTTTAAAAAGGTATTGATGTGAGTGCATAGGTACTCTAATCTCTCTATCTCGCTCTAATCTTCTTCTTTGCTGGGGCTGCGGCTTGCACAGTCTGTAGAAATATTGCAATCCAATATTGGTTTTGCCCCTGGAAACATTTGATTAATGCAGGGAGGTGGTAGACATCTATGGGGTTGCAAAAGACAATGTAATACCCAACCCGCTGCAGTGGAACAGGTCCAACAATGTTGGGGGCCGTTTGTGACCAGAGTGCTGCGGTTACAAATGAGACTTGGCTTTCCCCAAAATGTTGTCACAAAATTGGAAGTGCACCGTTGTTACAATAGCTCGGCAAGCTGTTACCTGAAACCAAGAGGCCTTGGCCCAGGCTGTATGCATGTGGATCGGGTGGGGGTCACATACATTTGGCTACATAGTGAAGATAACACACAAACAAAGGGCTTGCTCAGAGAGCTAGTCGCCCCACCTTTCAGTGGGCATGCCATCCGTGTTGCTGCTGTGTCTCCTCTGCATGGCACACCGCTCATCACCACATGGTCCAGCCCTACGAATGCAAATCAACATCAGCACTGTCTGACAGACAAGGGAGGCCGGCTAACACCTTACATCTTCAGCTATTCCTCTTTGTGTGTTTCATTCGGTAGACAGTAGGCTGAATAACACTGAAGACGACTTTACCTGAATTAGTTCAGTGAGCTGCCCCTCAGCATCTGGCATACTTGGTGTCAGGTTAGCTACGTTGTTGATGCTGCTGCTGCTGCTGCTGCAAAAGATGCCTCCGACGGTCTAGCTCGGGACTTCCTGTATGGCGTCATCGCCGCCGCCCACCTACCAATCAGCGTCCTCCTCCCGACCACACCACATCCGTGTTGGGAATTTGTTTTGCTGATGGTGGATGTCACATATCGCTGGATAAACATCACTGTTGCTGCTGATTACACCTAATTTTGGACATTACAGATCCGTGTTCTTCAGAGGAGACGAAGCCACGCCCCAGCTGCGTCCTAGTTTATATTTCATAATCATGTTTTATTTAAAACAGAATGCTAACGCTAACGACAGCTAGCTAGCAGGCTAACAAAGCAGGCTTTTTTCATGATGAAACACCATTAACCAGCTTACGTGCCCACCAGTTAACTGCTGCGAGCTGTCAGAGCATATTCATATCTGTAGTTATTGTCGGTGATTGTCAGTGTCTCAGACCTGCAGCATGGGTTAGCTAATGCGGCCGTCTTCACTAGAGTGTAAACGTCTCCACTTTGTGGTACTCGCCTAACGTTATTTGTCACACTTTGCCGTCGGTTAAAGCTAGCTAACGTCCCGTTTACAGAGCCAGTTTGACTTGGCAGCTTCCGTCTCGCGTTGGTGCACACAGCCTGTTCCTGACGAATACGTCAGTCAGGGAATTGATAGCCCCGGAGGTTTGATGTTTTGGACCGTCACGGGCATATCCCCGAGGAGAAAGCCATGCTATGATGGTGCTACGGCGGTTACTGAGAAAGCGCTGGGTGCTGGGAGTAGTCTTCGGACTGTCTCTCATCTACTTTCTCACCAGCACGCTCAAACAGGTAGAGAAACTCACACTACACTAAGACATTGTTTCCGGCTTCACCAGGGCTGGGCTGGCTTGATAAGATCCTTCATGTGTGATGTATAGTGTTTCTTAATGCCATTGACATTCATGAAATGACCTGACAGATCAAGGTGCTTCTGCACATGGATGCAAAACTCCCATAAAACCCAACGTTGCCCTAAAGCAGTCCTGCTTGTTAACTTCCAATGTTGCCCTCAATAGCTTAATACGTGAGATGCTTTCAAATATCTGGTACAGCACAAATCAATCCATCTATCTCCTGAGTCATTTCCATCGTAATTCCTTACAGCCCAAACTGACTTGTTTTGTCCAAGCAATAGTCTAGAAACTAAACGTTTTGCTATTACAGTTGGAAAGATGGAACAGTGAATTTCTGCTTAGTTGATTATATTGCCAATATATATTTTTTTCTCCAGTGGCATACCAGCCCTACTGGATTTCTCAGTTTATATCTCGTGAACTGAGTTTTTCTTTGATGGCGTTTCATGACCTTCTGTGTGAATTTTACAGGAGGAGCGAACGATACGGGACCGCACACTCTTAGAGGTTAGAGACTCAGACCACCGCATCCCCTGGAAAGTCCGTTTCAACCTGGGCAACAGCAGCCGACAGATCACTCAGTGCAGAAACTCCATCCAGGGCAAGACGCTGCTCACAGACGAACTTGGTGAGTAATGTAAACCATTACTCACCAACATACAGTGATAAAGACATGAAAGCTCAGTGAGGCTGCTTTGTTGCCTATAATCAATGCGTGTTTTTTCTCGGTGTTAATGTTTTACAGGTTACGTCTGCGAGAGAAAAGACTTGCTGGTAAACGGCTGCTGTAACGTCAATGCTCCCAGCTCCAGACAGTACATCTGTAAAAGCTGCCTGGCCAACGGCTGCTGTAGCATCTATGAGTATTGCGTGTCTTGCTGCCTCCAGCCTGATAAGGTAATCTGTCCCATCAAGGGTGGCTTATTACTGTCATCGAAAATGGCTGCTCATACTTCACATACTGCATCTTGCCAGACTGCTGTATGCATACATTTTAAATCAGTGGATGTTTCTTAAATGCAAGGTCTCAGATCCTATATCTCAGTTGGATATCGATTTAGCATTTCCAATCATGGTAATGACCACAAGGGAAATACAAACAAGTTCAACAGATTGAAATCTGTACTTGATATTTTTACACATGCTCATTCTGTTATCTGTGAATTCTTCTTCAGCAACCTCTCCTTGAGCGCTTCCTGAATCGTGCAGCTGAAGGTTTCCAGAATCTCTTTACTGCTGTGGAGGACCATTTTGAGCTGTGCCTGGCCAAGTGCAGGACCTCTTCACAAGTATGTTTATGAGATAAACAAAAATGAAAATGTTAACTCTGACATAACACAATCCTATCCTTCTAAATACAGAATTAGTCTAAGGCGTATGTTTTCAATTGTTGTAGTCATATTAAAACTAAGCATGAGGTGAGAATGACCGCCCCACAGATTTGCTACAAAGCCGATAATGAGTAAAAATGTCACCCATAATACAAAAAAATATAGACGGATGAATATGTGTGTTTTTGGACTATAAAAGCTAGAATGAAGATATGCACGTCTCATTGTTTCACTGTGACTCATTGCCATTGTCTCTACGTTCTGAAAAAAAAAACAGTCTGTTCTGTTTATTTAACTCTTAATTATTACATTTGTTTTTATCATACATGGATTCTCCAGAGAGAGACAATCCCTATTCATTCTGTGCTGGCTTTGACCTTTGCTCTCCCCAATAATAATAAAAATACCTTACCTTGTCAGTTGCTTTTAATAAGAACATCAGACTTTCTTTGTAAATGTCATGAATTGGTTCAACACTTAATGTGGATATTGGTTTTTCCCCTCCCATGCAGAGTGTTCAACATGAGAACACCTACCGAAACCCTCAAGCTAAGTACTGCTACGGAGAGAGTCCTCCAGAGCTCCTTCCTGTATGAGCATTTGAATTTCTTCTTGGCGTTGGGAAGCACAGGAACAGCAGCGGGCAAATGAAACACCTGTTCGACATATATATGCTCTTGGAGGAGAGACTCTCTGCAAACAAACTGCTGTCTTGGACAATTTTGCATGAAAGAGATGCAACATCCGAGACCAACCTCAAAATGGACAAATGCTGTTTGTGATTTGATTATTTACACTTCATAAGTGCATAGAACGCTTCGTACATTCATCCATGATGATCATCAGGTCTACATAGCAGGCAGCTCATCCATCAGGACTCGCTTCACACCGGTTCATCTCACCTAATAGGCTTCATTTTTGAAAGAACGTAACATCCGTTTCATGTTTTGTTTTGTTGAATCTTAAAAACAGCAAAGAATGTGTCATTACTCCTGTGCGTAGTGCATGCATATGAAACTGCGATTTAATAAAAGTGACTGTGAAATGAAATGGCATTCTGCTTTTTATAAAGGGTGACATTCAGAATTGAGAATGAATTGATGTGTCTGGGGTTTAAAGAACAGTTTGATGCTGCAGCCAGAAGAAAGTCATGCATTTAAAAGCTTGTTGAAGAAAACGTATCCGGGGTTTCAGCGAGATACAATACAAAGCAGCAGCGTGATCATAGTGTTATGTGCACAAAAGTCATGTTTCAGCTATAGCCATCATCAGCGTTTAAATTACCCTTTATATTTAAGTGCCTGTTTTATCTAATATGCTAGAAAAAAGCACATAGTACTGTACAGTGGAGCAGTCGTATTTTATTTGTCCAAAATAAGTAAAACATTAATGGAATAAACAGTCAAATTTGTGTTTCGGTGAAAAAAAATAAAGAACTTGAGAATCTCCACCACATTGGTAGGAAAGTATGTACAAATATTAAAAACAACCACATTGTCCAAAATATGTACAATTTCAGGAACTTTAATGATTTTCATTATTGTGCAGCTCATTTGAAACTCATTCCCAAACCATTGTAACTCCTAATTGAATATTAATTGATCACTTAATTTGAGGAGGACAGGGGCCCACATTAATCTTTGTTACAGTGCTGTTGTTCGATCGCATTGCTTTAATGGGAGTTTGACAGACTTCTCTGCCTCACCGTCCTCCGTCCATCTGTCCACACACTTCTGCACAGTGATTGGAGTCCAAACTGGTGGCTCTCCATAGGTGATTCTTATCAGCTTCTCTTTCTACCTCAGGCACCGTAGCCCGCCCACTAGGGAGACATGGCCAGAGCATAACAATTAATCATTGTGAAGGCTGAAAAAACAAACTGTCTTAATTAGGAAATGTATGAGAAACCCTTTTAATTTGCCTCTTTGGCAAGTTGATTAATTACACTCACATGGGAACGATGTCTGTTGCTGAGCTTATATGAACCAAGCCATTTCTGTATTTAGCTTTAAGGGGGAATAGTGGGACATTTGGGGAAACACTAAAATGTATCTTGCTGAGTTTGATGCGAAGATTGATACCACTATATAATGATCTTCTCATCCAACTCTCGAACGTAAATATTCATATGTCATACAATTTCTATAAACAGTAGGACATTTGCTAAAATTGTGATTTAATCAACCTAATCTGTGGGGATTGAGTCGGATCTAGCGGCGAGGTTGCAGATTACAACCAGTTAACTGTGTGCCAAGTGTGTAGGCAGTGGCTGAAGTGGGAGAAAAAACGAAAACGCGAATGGCTCTCTCCAGAGAGAGATTCCTTCAAATGCAGATTCAAGAAATGATGGATCCTTCATGGCCTAAAATATCCAGAGATTCATTGCGTGCCGCGATGTAATCAGCATGGTGTTTACGAGTTGATCAGCAGCGCTGAAGCATATCCTCCATCATAATACAAAATAAAAGAGAATATTATGTGAATTACCTCTTCTATGCTCTTTCTTGTCAACCGCAGCTGGTTTCTAGGCAATGGGAGCTGCAGTAGGGGTCGGGAATAGCTGGTGATGTGAGGAAATCCTTTATAGACCAGACCATCTGGGTTGGGACTTTGTGGCCTTCGAAAGACGCAGCAGATAGACGGAAAGCATGCGGCTGCTGAATCGGGACATAACTCGTACATAGATATAAACAGTTAAGTCTGTCTGTTTAAAAACAAATTGCCATTGAAAATTGCATTATATTATTACATAATTTAATACAAATAATCCCAAATACATTAAAAATAAGCATTAAAAATTCTTCACCATTACAGAAAAGCTTCCAGGAACCATAACCAATTGATTACAAGACAGATCTACTCCCCTTAAGGTACTTCTGAAGGTTTGCCTCGGAAGCTTTATGCTTTATGTTATTTTTCCCTTTGACCTTCGACATTTGGACGCTAAAATTCTGCTCCAGCCAGTCCAGATAGCCCCTGGCTGTCTTCAACAAAGTGTGACTCCACTGCTTCCCTTCTGACTCTGACGCATTCCTGGGAATACTGGGCGGGGTCGGCTTTGGGGTGCATTCCCCTCCGAGATGATCCTTTGCGCAATGTTCAAGCATTTTGACCTTGGAGATGGCTCTATTGAGCGTCTCGTGAAGCAAAGCATCTGTGGGATTGAGATTGTTCCTTTGGTCATCCAGGATTTCCTTCAAGCCTTGAGCCATGAAGAGGAGGCAGCACTGAACTTCTGAGCCGTTGAGTGGAGAGTTGTGGTGGTCCCGGAGCTCCGGGAAGCCCGGGGACCAAGTGCCAACGTGCCCATTGGCTTTGTCCTGGAAAGAGAAGCCCAATATTAAATTCAGTTGGAGGATTTCGCGCATAATGAAATCTCACAAATGTTCCTCTAAACTTTTGAACTCTTTGTTGAACAAGACATGGATCTACACACCCACAACACAGAAGTGAAAACCACATGGAATAATAGGGTAACACCAGGATGCTTATGGACAAAATATGCAGAAAAAATAAAATCAGACTCCCACAAATGAGCTCACCCAACTATATTGTAAATAGTCAAGGAAGTACATGTACTCATGAAGTACAATGTACTGTATGAAGCACAATGGGTTTATTTTTAACATTCAAATGTGTATATCATTGGAACTTATGTTGAAGAGATGCATTTCTACATTAAATGTTAATATGATACTGCATCTCTATAACATCCAAACAGTCCAAAACAATTTGCTTCACCGCCACCAACCGCAACATTAAAATGCTGCTTCATTGCACTGCATCAGCTTAAGTATTTAATAATATGATAACTGTATATGTATTTTGACATTGAATGAGTATTCTAAATATTTTTTTCAATTCTTGTACTTTTGATATATAATACATTTTAACGCCAACATTTTGTACTGTAATGTATATTACTATTTGTTATTTTTTTTATATTTAAATAATAAGACACATAATGTCACTCATACTCATACCAACAATAAGACTCAATAATACATAACACAACCAACACCAGCTCAAAGCCTATGTACTACATATTATAGCTGTTCATAATTGAGAGAATATATCACTTCCAAACACACTATAAATTGGGAAGCAATCCACATCCACATCAAATCTTCGGGAAACAGAACAAGAATAGTAACAAAAAGGAATGTGTCCGACACTAGTACAACTTTTTGTTAAATTACTGTCTGAAATCAAAAAGCTTGGTAATGATAAAAACAGTTTTCTTCATTAAACTTGTTATCCATGGAAGGCAACAGAAAATCACGCTCAGATGAAAGCCCAGTAAAATAATGTCTGTCTGTCTTTTATGTTAGTTATGATACTATTTTTCAATTAGGAAGACTAGAGGATTAATGCAAACTGCTTGTTACATGTAAACAGTTAAGAGTCAATGCAAGCTGCTTTGTTTGGAGCTGCCTGTAACCAGTTCAAGCTTAACCAGCAATAATCCAACTGCGATGATGACTACGAATCTTTTAGGTCCTAAAGTGATCTCTGAAAGATTCCTAGGGTGATGAAGACCGAATGACTCACAGGAGAAAGTTACTTACAAAACCATTCAAGCTCTCTAGCAGCAGACTTTTGGTGAGGGCTGTCAGCTCTTTCAGACGGCATGAAGGAGCGGCGACATGTTTCTTTGGGACGTGTCCCGCATCCAAGCCTCGCATCAGAATCAGCATCCAGGTACACGCCACTGTCACAAAACCTGCAAGTGCAAAGACATTTAAAATCCACGTCATGAATTTGGAACAAACTTTAATGAATGAATGAATAAAGTAGCACCTGCTCTGCATTTCATTCTGACTCAAGTTTTCCTATGTGACAGACACTGATGCATGTAGTAATGCAATCACAATCACACACCATCTTTTTTTTTTATAGAAGCAAACCTGTCAGAGGAGGTGGCTTTGAAGATGAACGTCAGTGATCTCGATCTCAGCCGTATCCTAAAAAAAAAAAAAAAACAGCCACCCAAACAAGATAAGGTTCCTGGAAGTGCTACTTGTCACTTCCACTTGAGGGAAATGCCACAAATAACTGATGAAGATGATCTGGGTTTGACATAGAGGTCACACAGTTTACTTATTTGTTGAAAACTTGAAAATTAAGTGAAATATACTAAAGAACTTTGGTTTGGGAAATTTTGTATTTTTTTAATCCACCTTTCATATCCACACCACAGATAAGACACCGTCATCGTTGCATCATTTCAGGTTGCACTTGCACAACATTCTTTAATAAACCTGAGCTTCAATCACGTATTTTTGTGATGATTGATTCATTTCTTCTCTGATCGCCCTCGCGTAGTACTTCCTGTGCGCAGATGTGACGCTAACCACGCTCGACAACATCCTTTCATGTCAACCTGGTTAAGTCCTGTTCAACCCTCCAACTGTAGGTGCTTTTCAATGTAAAACCCAGAATAAACTGGAACCAGAGTCTGCGTATACAAAAAAATATATATTGTATTTTTCCTGCATAGACTCACAGCGAACAGCAAGACCATGGACTATGGAATGGACAGAGTAACCTTACAAATGAAAACAAATCAAGAAAATAAAGCAAACGAAAAGTAGCCAAGGTGGGGTAAACTGCAGACCGAGGGGGGTTAGTAGATAGAGTAATGCCTAATAAGGGACGTTGTCACCACTACACACGAACCAAATCAAACTGGTTCTAAAACTACTCCAATCTACCTATTCCCAGCATGCTAATGAGACTTAACAACACTACAAGAACACATGCAAGAAGGCTACTCTATTTCTACCCCACCTTGACATGGCCGAAAACCCCACAAAGAAAAGAACGGATGGCCCCGTAATTAAAACAGCTAAGAAGTAGACTAAGAATCAAATAGCATGGGAAAAACAGTGGTTTACTTGTTGCAGGTGACTGGACTGGAATAGAAAATAAAAAAGTTATATTATTTTAAAAACACTTTTCTATGTGTAGCCTACCTGGCTTCTTGGCTGACATGATTATAATACAATCACTCCAAGCAATTTCAATCCCTCACTGAACATGCAGAATCTAAAAAAAAATACAAATGCCTTTAATAATTCATTTTAGTATTATTTAATTGGACATTTTAATAATTTTAAATCATGCTTTTACACATATTTAAAAAAGGAACACCACAGCAAGCACACAAAGGGTGACCTCAGCTGTTCTCTCTCAGGTGAATTAGTGGAAATGAAGAAGGGCTCAGGTGAGCTTTCCGCCCCCTTTTATAGACTCTGGCCCTCTGACTGGGTCCGAGTGCCCGACCTCTCTGTACCTCCCTTCCACATGTATTTACTAACTCCTTGCATTACTGGTTTGATTTGGGTTGATATTACAGGACGGGTGATAAGTGTTGTTAAGTGTTGTCCTGTTTGCTTCCGGCTTTGCTACAGTGCAGACGCTTTTCCTCTTTGCTCTCACCCCTGCCTGCGATTTTCTGCTATTTTTTGCTATCTGCTTCTCCTCAATAAGAAACAAAGAGCAACAGCTCCTGGATATTTACAAAACCAGTGGGATTATATTTTCTTTGAGATAAAACGGGCATTTTTCAATATTTTTACGACTTCCTCAACGCTACGCGAGGAGGCCTACCAAACAAGATAAGCCTGAGCCTGCTAAAGGTAATTAGCAGAAGATGCCTCCCTTCTCTACGGAAGATTACCATAAACTCCTACAGAAGATTTTACTGCTGGAAACAAAAATTAATCGGTTAGAAGTAAATGTAGAAGTGAATGGACTTTGTGGGAACAACACCACTCTAGCACTGACTCAAAACAGTGGACAGGAGCATGCTAGAACACAGCTAACTAGCTATAATGAAGCTATGAAGAAACGGGAGGATCCTGTACACGGTCATAAATCTACCAGCAATAATCCTCCCTGGAACACACTTGGTGCGAAGCCAAAGATAAGACCATCTCCCTGTGACATGGGAGAACGGATATCTGGCAGGACCCAGCGCCCCGATATCTGTGATCTGACCGGCTGGCCTGCGTTACCATCTCCATCCAGGCACAGCGTCTCCTCAACCCCACTGCCTCGTAGGACACAGCAGCGGACAGCTGGGGAGAGGAGAGCTACCAAGAAACCTCCCCAGCAAACAACTGTTCAACTAAAGAACAGGTTTGCTCCACTGCTGCAGGACCATGGATCCCCCTCTGACTGCCTGGATAACCCCCCACCACCACGCAGTAGGGTAAGACCTGCTAACTTAAAGCCACAGAGAAAGCTAACGACAGGGCCTGAAAATCTGATTGTGGGTGACTTTTCTGTAAAAGATATGAAAAGCAGTAATAACATCAAAGTACTCTGCTTTCCGAAGGATACGGTGTCTGATTTGGAAAAAAGAATCCTGGAAATTGTGGCTGCACACCCAACTGTGAAAAATATCATTCTGCACATTGGATTTAATGACATTGAAAAACAACGATCAACAGAGTTGAGAGAGGACTTCAACAAACTCTTTGAAACAGTTAGCTCTGTGAATGCTGAGGTTTTCATCAGTGGCCCTCTACCCCCGACCGGGAGAGGAGCGGAGACATTCAGTAGACTGTTTTGGCTCAACAAATGGCTCTCAACTGCATCTCTTGCCCGCCCAATGCATTTTATTGACAATTTCCGCTTTTTCTGGGAACGCAGGCATCTTTTTAAGACAAACGGACTTTGCCTAAATAAGCTGGGGGCAAAGCTATTCATCACCAACATGTCTTACTGCCTGCGTCATCCATCTGTCGCCAAGGACAAGAGACGAGAGGAACCAACAAAGAGGGAAGACGAAACACAGATTATCAGAAACGTCGAAGGAGGACTGAATGTGGATCCCTCCCCCACCCCAATCTCCATCCAGGTCTTCATCATTCTCCCTCCCTCCAATAAACCTTTCTCTCCCCTCCTCCCCCTTGGAGTTCCAAGAGCTACCCCCACCTACCCCCCGCCCTTCTCAGATTATCAACAACGTCGAAGGAGGACTGAATGTGGATCCCTCCCCCACCCCTCCCAAATCCCAATCCAGGTCTTCGTCATTCTCCCTCCCTCCAATAAACCTTTCTCTCCCCTCCTCCCCCTTGGAATTCCAGGAGCTACCCCCACCTACCCCCTGCCCTACTCAGACCCCCCCTCCCAAGGCTGCAACTAAGTCACCAAAACTCAAGACCCCCTCTTCCAAAGCTGCAACGAAGTCACCAAAATCCAAGATCCCCTCTTCCAAAGCTGCAACTAAGTCACCAAAACTCAAGACCCCCTCTTCCAAAGCTGCAACGAAGTCACCAAAATCCAAGACCCCCTCTCTCAAAGCTGCAACTAAGTCACTAATATCCAAGACCTCCAAGACTCTTCCCTTATGGCCACCTCTTCCCTTTTGGCCACCCCCTCCCCACCCTGACAGCAGCCCTGAATATTACTGAGACAGAAAAGGGTTCAGCAGTAGACCGCATTATCAGCTGGACCCAAGGTCGCCTACATCAAAACATGGCACCTTCTGCATTCCTGTTGTGACTACTAAGAGAGTAAACATTGGGAAACTTGAACACACAGCTAACCTAAACAATCTCATTCCTGTTCTCTCAAAATCAAAGTCAACCTCAAAGCCTGTCAATAACACCATCAGGATGGGTCTGCTAAATGTAAGGTCTCTTAATAACAAATCATTTTTAGTCAATGATTTTATTACTACTTCTAAACTTGATTTTATGTTTTTAACTGAAACATGGCTAGAACAAAATAACAGTGCAAGCATTCTGATCGAGACAGCACCCCCCAACTATAATTTTATTGATGTTTGTAGATCTGAGAAAAGAGGTGGCGGGGTTGCTGCTATATTTAAAAATACATTTCAGGGGAAACAGATGTCCCTTGGTGTTTTTCCATCATTCGAATAGCTTTGTGCTGTGTTGAAATGCTCTCCCAGAGTTCTCCTGTTAATTATTTACAGGCCACCTAAATATTCGTCAAATTTTTTCGATGATTTTACTGAATTATTGTCTAGCATCTCCACTGATTTTGACTGCCTAGTTATAACTGGTGACTTTAATTTTCATATTGATGATTTGAATGACAAGGGTGCAAAAGAACTTTTTAATATTCTAGACACATTTGACCTTTCTCAACATGTGAAAGAGGCTACTCATTGTAAGGGACACACCCTGGACCTGATTATCACAAAAGGTCTCAATGTTTCTGATGTTTTTGTGACTGATCCTTCATTGTCTGATCACTTCTGTGTTTTCTTTAATATTTCTTTCATTCCTGACACACAAACAGAATCAAATAAGGTCAAAAAGCGGTACATCAATGAACATGCCAATGTACTCTTTAAAAATGCCATTTCCTCGTTACCACCTCTAAACCCATGTCATGCTGATGATCTTGTAAACATCTTTAATTCCAAAATTCTGAATGTCATAGATGTCATTGCACCTGCTACGGTTAAAACAATTTCTGGTAAGCAAAAGGCACCCTGGAGAAAAGCTGCTGTTGTGACAGCCCAGAGAAGAGAGTGCAGGAAGGCTGAACGAATCTGGCGGAGTACTAAACTTCATATTCACCATGACATCTATAAAGAGAGCCTCCGGGCCTACAATTTAGTCTTAAAAAGTGCGAGAGAAACATACTTCTCCAATATCATAAACAACAACACTAATAAGGCGAAAACCCTATTTGCAACTGTTGACAGACTGACCAACCCCCCAACACAAATACCAGCTAAACTCCATTCCACGCAGAAATGCAATGAGTTTGCATTCTTTTATACTAATAAAATTGAAGGCATCAGACGCGCCATCAATATCTCAAACAAAAAAGTTGGATCACCACCCTGTTCAGGCAAAAGTAACACAGCAATGATGGCAAGCTTTAATGCCATAGACTCTAAAACTCTAGTGGAAACGGTGACAAATCTAAAATCATCCACCTGCTGCCTTGATGCTTTACCTACCAACTTTTTTAAGAATGTTTTTGACTGCCTATCAATAGACGTATTGCAAATAGTTAATAACTCCATTCAATCAGGCAATTTCCCAAAGGCCTTCAAAACTGCAGTCATTAAACCTCTTCTAAAAAAGCGGAGCCTAGATGCCTCTATTATCAACAACTACAGACCAATTTCAAATCTACCCTTCATAAGTAAAATAATTGAGAAAGTTGTCCTCCAACAACTAAATCACTTCCTGGCTTCAACTGGCTGCCACAACAACTTCCAGTCAGGATTTCGACTTTTTCATAGCACCGAGACGGCCCTTATTAAAGTTGTAAATGACATCTGTCTTAACACAGACTCTGGCAAAACTTCAATATTAATGCTACTAGACCTCAGTGCTGCATTTGACACTGTCGACCACTCAATACTCTTGGACAGGTTGGAAAACTGGGTGGGGCTCTCAGGCACAGTCTTAAACTGGTTCAAGTCATATCTACAAGATAGGAACTATTTTGTTTCCATTGGCGACTTTGTATCAGAACCTACCAATGTAACGTGTGGAGTCCCCCAAGGTTCAATCTTGGGGCCGACTTTATTCAACATCTACATGCTCCCACTAGGACAAATCATGACAAATCATGCAAAATAATAACATTGACCACCATTGCTATGCCGATGACACCCAAATCTATGTAGCACTATCACCAAACGACTATCGCCCCATAGATCTTCTGTGCCAGTGCATTGAGCAAGTCAAAGACTGGATGTGCCAAAACTTCCTACAACTAAATGAGGACAAAACTGAGATAATTGTTTTTGGTGCTAAAAAAGAAAGGTTTAAAGTAATTCAACACCTTCACTCTCTGTCCCTGAAAACCTCACACAAAGCCAGAAATCTTGGGGTTATTATGGATTCTGATTTACATTTCGACAGTCACGTTAAATCAGTAACAAAATCAGCCTACTATCACCTAAAAAATGTAGCAAGACTTAGAGGGCTCATGTCAGCTCAAGACTTAGAAAAACTTGTACATGCCTTTATTACTAGTAGGCTAGACTACTGTAATGGTCTCCTTGCAGGTCTTCCGAAAAAAACTGTCAGGCAGCTACAGCTTGTTCAGAACGCTGCTGCTAGAGTTCTTACAAAGACCAAAAAATGTCAGCACATTACACCAATTCTTAAATCCTTACATTGGCTCCCTGTATGTATGTGAGGATTGATTTCAAAATCCTCCTGCTCACATATAAATCACTACATGGTCTAGGACCGAAGTATATCACTGATATGCTCCCACTACATAAGCCCTCTAGACCACTAAGATCTTCTGAGACCAATCTGTTAGTGATTCCAAGAGTAAACAACAATCACGGGAGAGCATCATTTAGTCACTATGCAACAAATGGCTGGAATAAACTTCCTGAAGATGTAAGACTTGCCCCAACTCTGACCACTTTTAAAACTAGACTGAAAACTTTTATGTTCACCATAGCTTTCTGCTAAATCTTTTAATGTCTGCACTGTTTTTAATTATTGCAAATATGTTTTTATTCTATTTTCTTTCTGTAATGCATTTTTAAAATTTTTATTATTTTCTTTTAATTCTTTTTTTTCTTCTCACTTTGTTTTATGATGTGAAGCACTTTGAGTCTGCCTTGTGTATGAAATGTGCTATACAAATAAAGTTGCCTTGCCTTGCCTTATGAAAACTTTTACCTCTTTTGACGCAAAAGAAATGAAACGCAAACTGATACAGAAACTGAATTGCTTTATTAAGTTTACTCAGAGTATCGTGGATGAATCATCAGCAGTAGTCACATTACAAATAACTTAACAAGAGAAAATATTATTTAAAAAAATATTAAAATACTCTCAGTGAGTGACCCTTTGACTTCTCAGCCTCAGCTAACACTCCCCCTACACAGGGAAGCACGCTAAATGGTATCATGGCAACAAAGCATAAATAATCAACAAAGCATTCGCCCAAGATTTCTTATTAACTCCTAACATGACAAATGACCTATGTACACACACACACACACACACATGCACGCACGCACAAAAATTATGTGTAATGGATAAATAATAGATGATCACTTGACAATAAATTATATAACGCCCACAAAGAAGCAGCCTTTCAAACGCTACATTTTATAAATAAGGTGTTGTCACTAAAGTTAGAATAACACTAGAGATTATTGCAGAAAAAAAAATCTGAGGCAGACAAAGGTTGAAAGCACTAACACATTTTGTTCAGCAAGATAATCACAAATTGACACTGATTTTGAGATAAGGGAGAAAAAAGCTGCCTAATTTCCAGGTTTTAGTACTCATTCCTACAGCACTATTTAACACCATCATTGTCTTCATCAACACTTGTAAAAAAAATAAATACACATTCAAGGAACACATCAATGAACTTAAATAAAGCTACGTCACAGTCTGCTGGCCATGGATTTAATTCACATTCACTCCTGTTTAAAATATTAACCTCCATAGATAAAACAATATCAAAATGAACATGTATATACCAGAAAGAAAACTAAGGTACCAGGTGACGTCTTCAGGGCCTTTTCTTTAAAGGCGTTGAGTCTCCTTTTTGGCACAGTGTTTTTGCCTCCTCAAGTACCTGCAGCACGTGTGCAAGCCAGTCCTTCAGGTCGACTATGACGTTCCATCCATATACTTTTTTTGCATAGTGATGATCGTGGGACAACTGTGGCGGGGCTGGCGTTGACGGCAAAGAATCAGTTTCTACCAGAATAGTCTTTATTTTAGCTGAAAGGTTGAAGAGATTTCCCTTGATTTGTGTCAGATTGTCCGCAATAGGTTTTGTGTTGCCCCAAATGTCCTTGTTATATTCAGCTACCTTCGAAATGTGGAAATAAAAAAGCACATCCTTGATGTAGATGTCCTGCAGCTTCTCAGAAATGTTGTTACCAGATATTGTGGCATTAAGAACTTCCTCTCGACGTGAATCCTCCACAGATGTATGAAATTCTTTCTGGAAAAAACATGAATGAAAAAGAATTGAGAATGAAGTGCGGAGCAAAGGTGATCATTGTAAAATGCAATTTATTTCTATTCAGACAATAGCAAAATAGCATTTCAATATGTGAACTACAGTATGTTAGTAAAATGGTATTTTATTTATTTTTAAGTTATGGAGCAAGTGGAGGTAAACTGACATCCAAGTTTTGTTTAAATTAAATTAAAATAACTTCATCTTACAAAGTTATCTCAGACAAAAATAAATGAATGCATGCAAAATATTTTAAATTAAACCGACAACAATATTGGTACAAAGTTATCAGTTAAAGTTCTGTGAGGGAAATTCCTATTTAATCATGTATTTCTGTGGGCAAATGGCTGTCTGTCCTCAATGCTTATTGCAGGACCATTTGCCACCAGGGGCATCGCCAGACAAGCCCATTGATGCAGGATAAGACAATGCCCCTTTTATTAAACACAACATCTGGGGACACCTGGAACGGGGGCTGCAGGATGTCAGACCTGTATGTAAATTCAACTGCATTATAAGTGCCGACAGAAACAGTGACTCTTCAGTCATTCCTGTGTCACACTAGGGAGTGTCTCATGCTGCACATTAAAAGATCTTCAGATTCAGATATTTTGTCTACTGCTATTTCATTGCCAAAACTCTCACCTGCACAAGACTAAACTGATATTTCAGTTGCAAAGACAGTTCCAAAGAAACTTTGATTTTGCGTTGATTTTGGCGGTCCCTGTGGATAAATGCGGTAGTGTCTCTGAGCACAAAGTCCCTTTAGAAAACGGCTTGCTCAAAATGCCATCAGGGGGCGACTTCTCCGGTTGCAAACAGAAGTCTGAGTACATGTACATGTAAGTCTATCTAAACGACCCGACTGCAGAGCCAGTAACGGTTCCACTCTGCTGCTTGTGTTCATCAGATCTACCTCCCCTTGCTCCTTCACAGTCCAAATATGGTCACTTCCTTCACTGGTTGAAAAAATTACAAGATGACAACAGCCAACAAAAACTTGTCGCTTCAAAGCGGGCGTCAACAAACCAGTGGCTGACGTCACGATGACTACCTCAACGTCTTTGATACAGTCGACAGTGTATGCGTCAAACAGCGAAGGTGTTAAAAAGGCCATGAGGTCACATTTACTCTCTCAGATATTATGAACAAACCTCACACTGACAGCTGCGCAAGATGACGCAGAGATAAAATGTGAGTTTCGATCAAGTGGTTTTGAACCTGTAGATGAGATGTTTCGCTTGGTGGAGAAAAAAAACCCATATGGTCAGAGTTGTGCATGGTAACAGATAGGACTATATCATACAGAGGATTAAAATGTCAGAATCACAAGGTGGTACTTACATATGCTTCCAGTAGCTGTTTTGCTTCATGTTTCAACACGTTTGCAAGCCTGCAAGTGCTGCATATGTCCGAGCAGGTGTCAGTAGGAGCAGGAAGCACTGGCCTCCACTGGACTTCCAGGAGCATCAAGAGAAGTACTGAGGAAAGATCATATGTTTACAGGTGACTCAAATGCAACACAACATATAAGGTAGAAAGAACTGCAAAATAATGATCAAGTATAACGTATATCAGGACTTGTGTAAAGACAACAGAGGTGTCAAAAGTACAGACATGATATACTCAAGTAGAAATACAGAAACTTTTCTTTTCTTTACTTGAAAAGGTACAGGCTCCAAAACGTAGGCTTCTCAAAGTATAAAGTTAAACATTTCTACTGCCATTCTTCTTTGCTTACTGAATATCACCATAATAATATGGGGTAAAAATGGATAATTCCCCTCGAATGGATTAAAACTAAAGTATATGCCTGCTTTGAAAATGTAAGGAATAGAAAGTACAGCTATTTCTATTTAAATGAGTACTTCTTCCCATCTCTGATAGGCAATGCATATTTAATATCCTTTTAAATAAAAATACATACCCATTTTTGATCATCACATGTTTATCATGACACAGAAATTGTCCTCATAATAGTGAAATATAGCTCAAAATGTGTTTTCTTGAAAGGCCTGAACAGTACATTTTATTTAGAGAAGAGAATTTTCAATCCTTTCTTGGCAGATTCTTTTTTTAACTATTATTTTTATTTTATTCATTTACACTTAACAAGCAAAAATAGCTTCATCGTTGGGAAAGAAAGTAGACATTAGTTCCTGTTAAGGGTCACACACGCCAATAATGTTGGAAAACTGGGACTCATAAAGAGAGCTTAAGGCATCGATCAGATGTAAGCTCACCTCAACAGCAGAGAGCGACATAACTTGAGGAATTTAACAAGATTTTTCAAATATTTATTTATTTAATAATGCCTCCCATCAGAGTATTGCTGGATTACTTCTGTTTCAATTCAATAGAGATACCTATATTTCCTGCAACAAGGCTACTTTTTAGAGAGTAGACATGTATTCAAATGTGTAATACAGAAATCTGCACATTCAAACATGACTAAAACAAATAATTACACACGCCGGTATATAACAAAAGGTTTTTGTATTCTTTAGACATTCAACCTAAGCTAAAACTAAACTGCAGTATTGGAAACATAAGATAACAATGTTTAAATGTAGTAGTTTGAAAGATATTTACCATAGTGCCTTGGAAGCTCTTTGAGTTTATAACCCATAGTGACTTTCTTGCGATGCTCAGCAGTTCTTGATTTTTTTTTAAAAATGAGGCGCAACTTTGAAAAACATCTTTCACTGGTATCATGGCCTTTATATACACCAGTGCGTGATCAACTACACACACCCACACTGACACATGTACAACCTCAAACACAACAATAAAATTCCATGGTGACGTTTTCTTTTTACACATAACTCATATCGTGACAAAGGGTGCTGCTTGACTTTTTTTCCCCCCACAGCTTCACAGTGTCAAAAAACTCACACCACTTACAAAGTTAAAATATCGACACATGACATAATACACCATTTCATTGTCTACTTCATCATCTTTGTCTGTTATTCTCAGAAGCTTGATAGATAGAGATGAGCTAAATACCTACGCGGTGCTAAGTAATTCAACAGCAACGTGAGTGTCACTCCAACAGGATGGGAAAGAATCAATCATATTAGTTTGCTGAAAAAATATATAATTATGCAGACATTTATGGGTGACTTAATAAGTTAGACTTAAAATGTTGTCTTACAACTCCTTTCAAGATCTTGAAATGCCTTAACATTACATCTTTTTCAGAAAGAAGAGAATTTTCACTTTGGCAGATTTTTTTTTTTTTGTATTCAATGTTTGTTTTTTTTTAAACTTAGTTTTGAATTGTGCCTAGATTTGGGAAAGGAAGCAGACATTAGTTCTTGTTAGGGGCCACAAGCTAATGATGTTGGAAACCTGTGACTCGCGCCAATCAGATGTAAGTGATGAAGTTTAAATTCATCGAGTATGAAACCAGTCCCCTTAAGATGCTGCAAACTCTGAAAAGCTCTGCGAGCATGTCATGTGCCTTGTTCCTGGAAAGTCATTATTCTTAGTATATTGCAACCACCCCACGTGTTCTATTCCTGTTAAAATCATAAATGATCCATCAGCCTTACTTCATATGGTTGAGGCAAGTGTGATGAAAGATTTGAGGTGTTAAGGCATAATCCGTCTGTCAAGAGGAAGTCAATATATATTGAAAATGCAGCTGTAAAAATAAGCCTACATTTGTGCCCAAGAATTTAACAGACACATGGCAAAAAGTCAACAAAGTGCACTGATTTTCAATACTCTTTATTCAATGAAGCAGCACAAAATGTACAAATGTTTACAGAATGCTTTTACTTCAAATTGTACAAAAGTTGTACCAAAGAAAAAAATGTACGTGATGTTAGCGAAATTAAAAGTTGTGCAAATAACAAAAAATAGACTTAGTGCTATGATCTTGGGTAATACTAAGGTTAAGAAATGCTGACCTCTTACAAAAAGCACTGACCAAACCTGCTGTCCTGTTTGACAGCATTTGTAGTTGTAATAGAGAACTACCTGCACATTCTTCTTAATCCAAATGAGTGAGGCCTTTTGTCAAAAAGTAGAAACTTAATTTTCCGTTGCATGAAAATTGTTATTGTTAAGATCAATGTTCTCATAACTGCCTTGCATTTTCAAGCTTACCGCTTTCAGTTTCACAGAAAGGAAAATTGCAATTTTTGCGAATGGCCTTTAATTTGAAATAAAAAGGTTGTTTAGACTGATGGCATTGTGATATAATCATTACTGGAAGACTAATTTGTGTGTGTGTGTGTGTGTGTGTGTGTTTGTGTGTGTAGCGCTCCAGACATGAGTATGTGACTGTGTTGTTGCCAACAGCCACAAAATGATATTATGAACAATTCAACTCCCACGAGATCTCATGAGAAAGAGTCTCGTCATGTATCTCAATTTGTGCTTTTTTGTGTGAATTTGAAGACGTGTGTGTGTTATGTGTGTGTGTGTGTGTGTGTGTGTGTGTGTGTATGTGTGTGTGTGTATATGTGCCTCGGAGTGATTGTGCATTTCGATGTGCATGTGCGAGCTTGTGGGCCCCCTGGGAATCAGTGCACCCTGCCTTGAATAGGTAAGACAGGAGGCCTCACAGACTAACTGTGTATGCACACCATAGAGAAGCGCTTCTGGTGTTCATGGCAAGTTTGTCGAAATTAATACTGCTGGCGATGCAGTGCTAGTCTAGGCACAGGGTTAGCCTCTTTTCCTGCCGGCCTGCCACCCTTGGCCACTAGAGCTGGAGTGAGGTGGCAGCACATTGAGCCAGGATCATCCAGCTCAGACGAGACTTCAGAAATCAACTAGCGGCCGGTTCTTTCCTCTGATGCTGGAGCATGTCTGTCACACTCACTATATCTTCCTCCGGGACCTAGAAAAGAATTAAAGAAAGTGAAAGCAGCGTGACAACATATCATCACTTTAGAAAGTTGTTATGGTGAACATGTAAACAAGCAGCTGCCTATTTACACATCCAGCAGACAAGGAACACCGTGAGCATTCATTAGGACTCATAATTAAATTGAATATTCACTCTCCATTTAGCTCTGTCTTGGTCTCCACCGACCAAAATCTGATGATTTTAGCATCACTATGCTCCCCAGCTAGTTGCTAAATTTGTCTGGATGTTGCTAAAAATAGCTGCGTGCTGGGTCTAAGTTAATAAGAGCTGTGAGAGTGGACCAAAACAGTTCAGTTACAGCCTCGAAAAAAACCCAATGAACTGAAGGTAGCTAACACCCAGCATGGGTGTGATTAGGTACAACACATACATGTAGAGTTCGGTGTCATCTGCAAAACAGTGAATATTCAAGTAAGTAATGAGCCCCGAATTGAGCATTGTGGGTCTCCACATGCAACGAAGACAAGATATAAAACAAGACGAGAAGAAAATGCAAAATAACACAATCGGATATTACAGATTTGCTATCCCATTTTCCCAGGGCCCCAGAAGAGGGTTTACCTTTTGTGATCTCAATCATGGGTTCCTTTCCATTTTTAGTTTTCCTGTCAGAGGTGTGCACTTTTTTCTTGCCTAATGTGTGAAACACTGAGACTTTGCTATGAGTAAAGGTTAGAGAAATAGTCTTACGATGTCGATTGCCAAAATGCTTTAAAATGGTACTCGACATCGATGGAATGATAACTCCCGCACACAGCGGTTTCCTTGAAATTCAATGGCATTCAGTGGAATTTCCCGTATTAAAGACTGACTGAGTGACAAAGTGACTGTGATCGTTTCAGTGACTAATTCAACTGAGACAGTGAACTCCCATCATCCCATGTGCACACTTTCTCTCACATGTTCTACTGATGTGGCTTTGGTCTGCTCATGTTAGCAAATGTGCCCCTTTTATTTCCACCACTCAATTAAGAGCTCTCTAAATGAACACGCCCTTTTCATTGGATCTTGTTACAATTGTGGATAAAGAAAATAAATGATCCAAAAGCCAATTTAGAGTAACATCTTATTGGCTGCAAAACAGGCTGTTATTACTATCATGGTGATGGTAATAGAGTATATAGAGAGTAGTGGATTCTAAAGTATACTTTTAAATGTGAAATCTGTATTTTAAAGTTTTTGTTAGAGTTTTTTTTCCTATTCGGATTCCAGGCACAATCATAACACACTTTAATTTTACTACACATTTTTCTCTAAAGTTTACAACAGCGTATAAGCACTAGTGTAGAAAAAAAAAAAAAAAAACGTAACCAAGAGAGGGGGGCAATATGCTGTGGAAAAAAGTGGCAAATTTACGAATTATAAATTAGATATATAAATGTTGCTATGACAACAAGTGGAAAACTATCCAATCAATTAACGCCCATAAGATGACAATTCGGTCCATATAAATAAAACCAAAAATAACCATCAACAGCCATCACCTTAAGTACCTAATTGAAGCTATATCACAAGTTGTGATATATTAATTATAAAAATAAATGCGTAGAATCTTGGGAAATTAGCTAGCATAAATGCCGGTTGATAGCATCGTAAATATATCACTTTCTAAACTTTTTCAACTTTTTTCTCGTAACTTTGCCACTTTATAAACTCGTACATTTGCCACTTTATAATCTCATAAATCTGTGCCTTTTTTTCTCCTAAATTTGCCCCCCCCCCACGGTGGCCCTAATGCGCTGTTGTAAAATTTCTGATGGCACTGAATAGATAATAGACCTAAGCTAAAAACGGTGTGCCAGACTGCATTTATTAACATGAAGTGTCAAAGAGGAAGCCACCGTGATGTCACAGATAGTTAAATCATTCAATGGAATTTGTTTTTATTACATCGGTGTGTGGTTAACACTGATCCCACGCAGCTTTACAAGTGCCACGCAAGAATTAAATTCCATAACAATGATTAAGAGCAATGATCTTCTATGACGAAGACACAATGAAAGTGCATTCTGATGGTAGCATTGACTAAATGTCCTGTTGTTCGCCCTTCTCTTCGTTCACTTTTGGTCAGTATGTCAGGTCTCAGCCACCCAGGTTACTGCTTGACATGCTTTTATCTACAAAGCTATTCTTCCCTTCTCTTTTCAATTTGAATTATGGGAATTATTATACGAAACATTACAATCCTGTTCACAGGACTTTTTGTGTTTTGTTCCCAACAAGAACTGCGTGGAAGAATCCACAGACTGATCTTGATTTCCGATCATTTGAAGAGATCTTCTCCGGTCAAATTCGACAACATAAATGCGTAGAAATAAGAGAGTCTATTAGAGTCTATCGCACTGAGGATGTGGGAGGAAAAAATGACTTGGTGGCAGATATTCTGTGAAACGTTTCTGGAGTCAGATAGACTTTTCTTGGTAATTTTCAAGATAATAACGGTGGCAGGAGATCAGCACTCAAGATCAGGAAACCACCATGCAACTGTTAGGCAATGCTCTTGTATATTATTATAACATCAAGGAGAATACTTTATTGAATCACCTTGATTATTGCCTTCTTCACTATACATCCCACACATAGATTATAATGGACAGTTAATTATGTAAACATAATGTCCACAGATAACTGCATCTTTGAAGGTGTGATGTGTAGGATTAAGTGGGATTATTGGCATAAATAGAATAGAATAGAATTCTGTTTGTTTAATTTCAGTCTCCAAACAGGCATGTTTTTAGGTGAAGAGTCAAAATGGGTTTTAAAGACTTGCTTGGGTCAGTGAAAAACAGCCTCAAGCTGATTGGGTATGATATTGATATAACATTTGGTTTTGACATAATATATATGTGACATGACGTATTCTTGGACTTTACTTACGTTTATGTCTGCATCTCCCAAATTAAGAAACAAGAACCAAACCTTGAAATATCTGAGTTATCATTTTTCAAGTTGCAAACATGTAAAAACTTGGCGGTGGAGATGGCCTCATTTACTACATGAGGATGTTAGACTCACCAGAGCGTGGTCGAAGCTGAAGGTGCTTATGTAATATGCAGAGATGTCGCCGTCTGCCAGAGGCTGAGATATCTGGGCAACTATACCACATTCATCTAAAAAGAAAAAAAGAAAACAGAGTGGAGGGGAAATACACTGTTAGTATCACGATCATGATATATAATCTTAACCACACAATGGCATAAACTTTCAAATAGATTTCCAGTTATTGCCATTTTGTCTGTTCTGTATTAATTTACTTCAAGTAAAGAAATGTAAAAGAAAAAGAAAAGAACTGACACTAACGGTGGTCCCGTTCACATATTTGAGCAAAAACTAGCCAATCCCTGCATAATTTATACCTCAGCTGTCAGCAGAATAAATTGTTTATTTCAAAATATGTAAATTCCATAAAGTAAAAAATAAATAAAACACTTTCAACATGTATTTCAAATCCACATTACGGTGAAAAAAACAATGGAAACAATCACATCTCAGGAAAACGTACACTCAAAAAACAATATTTAAGCATGTGTTATTTTAGATCCAGACACACTGAGTCATTTATATATAATTTCACAGAGCATTAGTCACATGTTACAGTGAATCAGACAGCTTGTCGGCCCATTTTAATCTATTGAAAGAACACATCACAGCTAATAAAGTTGTTGGTACTGTGAACTTAGTATGTGGTGATGGCATGTAGATGACGGTAGTTTTTATAGGCACCAAAATGATCCCCAATCAGGTCGGACTCTACCATATGACCGATATGTTAACTGTATACAGAGGCCTTACCAAAGCCCAGCGGTTGTCCCCCTATGCGAACCATCCTCCACAGCTCCCCGGAGGAGCTGGTGAAGAGAAGATCAGCAGGAAACCTAGAGCACAAACATCCAGATTTACACCAAGCAAACAAGTGCTAACATCCACCAGAACCTTCCAGACAGGGGAACAGCCTCTCATATAATCATCGACAACACTTTAAATTGTTAAACATAGCACATTAGAGGGCTGCTGTGGTTCCAATGCAGTTTGACATCAGGACTGGGTTTAGCTGTGAGGGTTTTCAGGCCATTCAATTCAAACTCCTGGATGCTCGACATCTGATTGCACTGCCCCGCTGTTTGGGCCATACCAGCATTTTATTGTGTATTGTTACGGTGTCAAGGTGGACTTGGTCAGCGTGAGGTTTTAAGAATCTGTACCGTCTCTGAGCCTCAGTGTCCATCACCAGCGAGATGTAGCCATCGATGAGGGAGAAGGAGAAGAACTTGATACAGTCCAAGTCCTGGCTGTCAGATGCCTGCGCCTCCTCTTTAGGACTACGGAAGACAAGAAAAACTGTGAGACATTAGAGGAGGGAAAGGTAGCCAGCAGCAGTAATTAAATCATCGTGATTTAATTATTGGGATACCGACAGGTCAACTGCGCAGCCGGACCCGAAGACTGGGTTCCGGAGCCCAAAGCTTCTCCCCGACAGGATCGTAACCGACCAAAGGGGGTTAGAAAGTAGGGCGCCTGAATCGGTTGTGCTTCACGGAGTCCTTGACACAGCAATCCAAAGTGAAAAGAACTTAAAAGGTGAGGACATAATATCTGATAGTATTCAATAGTAGAGGCCTAATGGGTATTACTCGCATACGGGCCGACGGGTCTATCACCGATGTCTGGGACACGCTGATCGAGTAAGGAAATAACTCGCGTTTAAGGGCCGAAAGGGTCTATTATAGGCGTCTGCAGGCGCGTTAATCGAGTTAAGCCAACCGAGGGTTGGCATCTGGACTACTGAGCTTAGTCCAAAGTCTATTGACGGCAGCTGAGAACGCGTTAATAGAGCTAACAAGGAGTTGGCACCCAATGTCAGGAGGACTGATCTGGACTAGACGTAGGGGCTAGTCACCCTTTTAATGAATATCTGGAAAAGGATATTTCATTGAAAGGTTCTAACTGACTGAGCGCAGTTAAACTTTTTACATTTTATTTTGTTTGTTTATTAGGATCCGGATCGGGCTACAGCTATTTTTATGGCTGTGGTCCACATTAGAAATTGTGTGTGGTATCACAGAATCTCTGGGTTCTTTCTGGTAAGATTTGTTGAAATTATTTACCATGGGTAAGAATCAAAGTAAACTAAGGGGTCCAAAATTGTATATGAGGGGTGTGCAAAGACCATGCGTGACAAGCATGGAGACGGAACATGTGAGTATCTGGAGGTTTGGGAGAAATATGTTTTTTCATTGAATGGTAGTTCCAGTCTAAATCAGATAGATAAATTAAGGCAACAATTAGTGCTGAAAAAAAAAAAAAACATTTCATGGAGGTTGAAAAGCTTTCAGTGATTGAACAGCAGCATTGCACAGGGACATACAAACGAATTAACATAGCGGGGGGTGGGGAACTAAAAACCCAGTGTGCTAATTTTCCCACAGGCAGAGTACACCAGGACCTGGACTGTGTCTCTGGCGAAGCACGGCCTCCTCCTCCCTACACACCTCCTGAAGCTGCACCACAACAACTATTATCTGCGACAGCCGGACCCGAGTCAGACTTGCTGTACCTTTGCCTGTTCTGAACGCTCCAGCTATGCCAAATATGTAAGCAAGAACTGAGGAGAAAGCTGACAAGAAGAAGGCAAAGCTGGAAAATAGACTGCAAATGGCTCAACTGCAGGCCTATAAACGGAAACTACACCATCAGGGCAGAGGAAGACCAGGCAGACGGGGCAGGGCTCATGGATGGACATTTCAAAAACCCGCTCACTACGCCTGTCACCACTGTGGGAGTTCACTGGATTAATGACTGTCCCAAAGCAAAAAAAAAAAAAAAAAACTCAGAAGAATGGCAATTCTGACAAGAGGACAGGAGTTATAGTAACAAATCCAGGAACAAGAGGGAGAAGGACACATGGGAGAGGAGGTTGGTGACTAAGCAGAGAGACGGAACAGGGACTGGACATGGGCGAACAAAACACACAGACAAACACACACCAGAGAAAATGTTTCAGGGTGTGACTTTTGACCCAACTCCTCCTTTTGTATGAATACACATGGGATTTGAAGTGTAATCATCCTCACCCTGTTGTCCAACAGCTAACAACCTTTGCAATGCAAATCGTAAAGGGGGGGAGGTTACACACCGAAACATTGATGATTAACATTGCACTGAATGCATCACACTCACAGCTGATGAAGATGAGACACAATGGCTTAGAGGATATGGTATTTCATTGCCAAACCCTCACCTGCACTACACTAAACTGGTATTTCAGTTGCAACGACAGGGACAAATAAACGGATGGGAAATAAACACCCATCTGCCATGTTCAGTGTAAAAAGCCAGTGAGCTGATGTCTAGTTTGCATCATGTGCTGCCACCTTGTGTTTTCACTGAGGTACTGCAGCAGGCAGTGTGAGCGAGCGTCTCACCTGTTAGAATAAAAGAGGACGTCAATGAGCGTGGTGGCGATGGAGGGCAGCGTGTCCGGGTCCAGAGACATGACACAAAACTGGTTCTGGGGGATCAGCACCGGGTGAACTGTGGGCTGGATGGCTGGGGGAGGAAGGGCAGAGTCAGTTTGGAGGAGCAGCTGAAACAGAAATAATAACGTTTAACAGAACTTAACATAACCGAAGACCGTGGAATAGCTCAATACTTTTGCACCACATGTATTGCCTGCATCCCAGGAAGATAGTTTCAACACACAGGTTGAAATTTGATGAAACGACAACAAAGTTGTTGTTGCTGCAGCTCCCCTGCTTGCCGTGTCCATGCTATTTGCATAAATAATCTCAATATCTAACCTAAAAATGAAAAGTGATTGCAAATAAAAAATGTGTCTGCTTGACGGCATTTTGGAGTTGGTCCCGGGGGTGGAAACGTCTGCAGCAAACACCAGATCAAATTCAAGATTTATTAATGAATGTAACTTTAGACTGTAATGTTCCTCTAACCTACATTTGTGTATTGATTGGTTCGATGATAGACGATCAATATTATTAATACATAGATTATTTCTGTCCATCCTATTTTCTTGTTCACTCCATCAGCGTTAGAAAGACTTAATCGAGACAGTTGGTCTTGGATTTGAAGGTAAACCTTTCCAAACTTTTACTTGACACATCTGACTAAACAAAACACAAACATGTTTGGTCATGTTGGCATAAAACCGACACCTCACAGATACCAATCTATGAAAGGGAGGGTGGACATATTTCTCAGCAGGTCCTGATCTCTTTGTACAGTGTGTTCTGCACTTTGTGATGTAAAACCAACTTCCTGTTGAGGACACCGTATGTTTGCATGGTTTATTTATATGATGACATACAAACATGGCTTTGTGAAGCACAACAGGTGTCCTTTAACAGCAGGTTCCTCTTGCTATAAATACATATTTAATTCCACTCTTAATAACACAAGGTTCGATTATTGTCAGAGAAAGATGGGTTTAATGTGAAATAACTATTTTTTGGAGTCTGTGTCTATAATATTCCATTTGGTTTATTATCTCTATTTGGGACAGCAACTTGTTTCCAAGTGGTTTAATAAACAGCTTTTTATTTCTAGTGTAATGAAAATGATTCCACTGGTGTCCCAAGAAAGGCAGCTGCAGGTGAGTATTTAGTACTGTATATGAATCATGTATATGAAGCATATTTATCAGCAAGTTTCTCAAGGTTTAGTTATTTAGAATATTCTTCTCAAGAACTGTTTTCACCCTTTTTAGAAATTCAAAGGAAGGAAAGGTTCAATTCTGGAGAAACGGCAATGACGCATGTTTCACTCACATCTGCTCTGAGACCAGTGACATTGTTTTAAAAAATCACTTCCTATGCGATGACTCGTCATCCCCACAGACTGTATAAGAAGGGTCGCCATCTTGGATTTGTGCAATCAGGCGACGTAAGTAACTATATTTGGACTTTGGAGGAGCGACGAACACGAGCCGCGCCCTGAGTACCTTTCTGCATCTGGATCCATCTGGATTGTGGTGTGAAGCTGTTAACAAAAGTGTTGTCTCCATAATTCATGCTCAACTTTACAGCCAAGTGTGAAAGTCATCTTAGTAGCTAATTGGTAGCGACGCTGTGAGGCTGTGGAAGCGACCTGTCAATCACAAGGTAGCCACGCCCTAAATGTTGCCACGCCCCTAAAGCACACCCTTTATGGTCTTATTTTACTCCACATTAGCTTCACTCTTCAGGACCATGGATTGCTGCCTGGCCTTTACATCTGCAGAAGATGCAGGTGAATTCATTTCTATAAAAAGGGACAGGGTCCGCTACCTTCTTTGCCATTCTTCTGGAGGCTGCTGGAAACATCCTGACAATGCAGAGGCACCGACTCTCCTCCCACCTCCTTGTAGATGTTGAACTCCTCCTCCAGAGTGCTGATGACGACAGCCAGGTCCTTCTCTCTCACCTACACAGCAGAGACGTGGACCATAAACATCACGTAGACTACAGCGAGGTCAGCATATGTCATGTTGTTTCAGGCAACACTGACTCATTTTAAAAGGGAATACTTACTGACTCAACCAGCACGTCAGCCATTAATATACTTGCTGACACAAACTGCTGTCCCTGTTATCTACTTTCAGCCAAACTGCAGACACCATGGCGTCTTATGTCCAGCAGAGCACAGGAGGCGAAAGGCTTCACTCAGAGATTAGCGGTCTGGGGGGGTTTTATACATTTAGAGGTTTTGCAAGAACTGCTCCAGACGTCTCTAAATTATACAACAGTGAACAGCTTACTGTGCCTCTTTTTATTTCAACAAGATATGAGCGAAGAGGATTAAAGACAAGGTAAAAAAGACAGAAAGAGACGGGACTCGCCAGGATAAAGTCGGTCTGGTACGTGGAGAGCATGAAGACGGAGACGTGCTGCTGGGCCAGAGGGGCGATGACCGACTTGGCGATCTTGGTGACGCCGACAGCCTGTGAGCTGCTGGAGGCGTTGCCGTTGGAGACCACGTTGAGCGGCAGCCAGATGGAACTCTCTACCTTGAGATGCTCGGAGGGCTGGAGCTCTGAGTGGGTCAGGGAGAGGAAAAGATGCTCAGTGGGTCAGTGGGCACAGTATCCAGGACGTTATGTCCACTGATTTGATCAAAAGAATCTACGTTTTTTATTGAAGAAGACTTAAAATGTAATTTTAAACGTTACAATTAAAGGGGCACTCTATCTTTTACACAGGGCACAGAGGTCACTGCTACTCAACCTGTGCTATTGAATTATATCTTTGTCAATCCGGAGGGAGCTTTTCTGAAGACTCAGAAACCCATTTTTGTGTTTGGTTTTAAGCTGTCACATTATATAAACATATAAAGTGGGAGGCACGGAGTTTGAAAGATACAGGCGTTTAACAGGCAGGGGAGGTGTGTGAATTGTGCGACCGGGCTGCTTTGTAAGAAATGTAGGATGCAGTGTTTTTGGAACTTGACCCAAAGGAAGGATGAAAAAAAATAGTCGGGATATCGTTGCAACAAACACGATCAAACACTGCAGTTGTGGTCTCAGTTAAATATGACTAGTCAAACCCAAACAAGACATCAGGGCTCTAATGATGCCAAACTATACAGTTACATCTATGTTATATATATATAATAACAACAAACACAAGGGTGTGACAGACATACAACCAACCTTTCTATAGCAATAACACTAAGGATTTGTTCACCTCGAGGTAAAAGGAGGTGTTTAACGTCTGCCCCTCATCACTTCATGTCACCAGCCATGTATCTTTATGTTTTTTGAGGTGTAAACTACGAGGCAGCTTCAAGTAACAACTTCCGCTTGATCGCGACTCAATATAACGTACACACACTTCCTCTCCCCCTTCCTGTCTCTTCCTTCACCACGGAGACCTTAAATGTCCCCGGCTATTTATACCGCAGAGTGACAAGCGAAAACGTACGAGCGGGCGACTCGATACCATCGCATTAAATCACTTGGACCTGTGGCTCCTAGTGGGTGGCGAGGACAGGTCAAAGTTCAAATGGGGTGTTCCTCAGACGTAGCCGTAGCAACCCGAGTCAGCCACATTTGTTAGAGGCAGGATATTTCACTCTACGTCCCGAAACAAGTCTGGAGCGGAAGCTGGCAGCTACCTGGGAAACAGGTGTCTACCCAGGAAGTCAACTAGAAGCCGAAAGAGAGATATTTGGGAGATGACTAAGGGAAATGTGCGCCAAACCTATTAGGTGTGTCACTTACATAACTTCAGAATGCTACGTAGGAGAGAAAACTTCATTTAAAGGAGGTACAAAAATGTAGGTTATGGTAGCATTCAGCTAAAGAAAAAAATATTTCCAACTCCTTTTTCTATTTCCATGCTCTCCTTCAAAGAGCCACTGTTCTGGTTGGCATAATTTGTCACACACAACCCCTTGTGGCTTCGCTGCACTAGCTTTCACCTCTTAAAATAGGCACTCAGTCAGAAAGAGAGCAAAGGAGCCAGAGAGAGAAACGGAGCACCCTGAGGCGAGGTATGCCTTTAACATCTGTAAAAATGACCAAAAAATGGCTGGATTGAGGAGTGGATGGGACTCTAACATAATGATGTTAAATGATGGATTCATAGAGGGGTGGGCGAACAAATAATTCAATAATAATCTCCAGTATCTTTTTGTTTGGACGAACAATTGTTTTGAGCATAAAGGCTTTCTAAAAAATGAAGGTCTTAAAAAGAAATTATTTCTTAAATTCTCTGAACCAACCTCAGAAAACATGAAAATTAAATCAAAATTGTATAAAAAAGGGAAAAAAGTTAGTAACTGCTGACATTTGAGAAACTCAATAAATGGCTCATTAATTAACAAAGACTATTGGCACGAGTCAATCTGACTGACCCACCAAAGTCCATCTCTGGCACACCCAAAACGCTGTGGCGTCTCCGTCAACTGACTTTTGCTGCCAAGGAATTTATAGTTCAGGGAAGGAGGCAAACTCTTTGGCTGCTGCACTTGACCGCTGTAAGACGGAGGCAGCTAAACTAAACCTACACACTAGAAATGGGACGATATGCAAATTTCACGCCAAGACTTGACAAAAATAATTGCTATCTGAGGTATTATCCTGAGAATGATGAAGATACGCTTAAAACTATCAAAAATGACACTAAAACATACTGGTATCACTTTACATTTAGCTAAGAAACAAATATTGTTATTGCATCACAAAAAAACACTCTTTTTGTATGCATCCATTTTAAGGAAAAACAAAACAATGAATCATAAGGTCTCCTTGCATTAATAAATGAAAAATAAATAAAACATGTTTTTCCAAGCTTTTTCAAGTCCCCTATGATGATATTCAGGATTGGCCCTATAATGGAAATTCACCACTTAACTTATTGTGAGTATTTTTTTTTAAATCTTATATCATCCCATCCCTACACAGCACTCTCAGGTCCACCTTCTCTGTCTGACAAGCTTTATACCAAGGGGATGAGAAAGGCCGGGGTGCACCGGGGTGCTTTACCTTTAAATCCTTCCTCGTCAACGACGACGGTGTAGTTCTCTGGCGTCTCAGTCAGACTGAAAAACTTACACCTGAAACAGGAGAGCAAGTCCAGATGGGGATGCGGGTTGGGGATGAGAAAACATGAGAGGCAGGAGACAAGGAGAGGAGAAAGAGAAGAACTGGGTTATTCATCTGCAACCAACAACAGGACATTCAGACATGTTTCCGGGAATCGAGTAAATGGGTTCTCCGAAATACACACTGGTTTCACGACTGGCTGTCACTCAGTGAGCACAAGCCGAGCTCAGCATTATGCCAGCATCTCTCCATTGTCTGCAGCAAATGGTGGGTAACAAACCAAACTGGGACACTTCTTGAGTTGCCAACGGCTGCGTTCAAGGAAAAGAACCGGGCGACATCTTTCTAAACTGTGATGATATGCAAGAATTCACACATTTCTATGTATACATCTGCTATGACAATCCGGATTTGGGATCTCAGAACCTTGAAATTCATTGACTTCGATGTACTACACTTTGTCTCTCCAGCTTGGTATTTGCATCTTCATCAGGCTTGGGGCCAAAACCCATTTGCTTTCAAAGGCTGTTGGCCAGTGTTCAGTTCTATTGAATGTTGTCTTTGTGAAGGAAAAAAAAAGAAACTAAATAGGCTTGTGGGATTTGGTACGGGTTGAGGAAAGAACTGGGCAGTGAAACACATTTTCTTGGTTTAAATCATCTGTTAAGGCCATTCTACTTTAAAATTAGATTCCTCCTGTTCCTCCGTCCAAAGAAATTGGTTAGTGTAACAGCAAGGAAATAGACTTGCATTATTAGTAGAGTTGTTGGCAGAGAGAACTGACTAATGTTTAACCCAGGAGCGGGTTCGCTCCGTAGACTGGACATTAATGGCAACTTTGACGAGGCAAGAGCTTTCAATACACTCAACCCAAACTCCCGAAGGCTTCAAGGGCTTTTTCCTCCCAATGTCCAGACTCCTTACTAAGTTAGGGGGGTGAGTTATTTCTGGCATCCAGAGGTATAAATCTTGCTTATTTCTTTCACAGACAATGTTATGTTACTGAGCTCTGGAGTTTAAAATAACAAAAGAGCACCTGCATTAGAAAATACTGTTTTTTTTGGTAAAAACGCAAACATACAGGCTTGTGCAGATTCCTGTTTCATTAATGAGTTGTAATGATACCATATCATCTAGGGGTGTGAATCTTTGGCTTCACAGCGATTCGATTCAAGGACGATTTTTTTTTTTTTTTTTTGGAATGATTCAATTCTGTAAACCACGATTCGATTCAGTAACTTTTATTTATATTTTCTTTTAATTCTATATCCATGAAATAAACATGCAATAAGGTGAGTGAGACTATCTGTATTCTTCTTAAAGGTGAAAAAATAAACAGACCACAGAATTACTTATTTAACATTATTTATTATATAAAAATGTAGTCCTGCATACTATTTTATGCTGAATACAAAAATGTAATGCTCAGTTATTTTTAACATTTTTCAGTAGGCTACATGCTGGCAGGGGCGAGAGTGTCTTAAACGTATTAAAACATTAATCATAAGTAAGAATCATGATTCATCCGATTAAATGCATTTATATCAATTATTGGTGAAGCCTAACGATTAATTCTATTTATTTATTTTAGCAGATCGACTTAGTTGAATCGATAGGACTGACAATCGACTCATCGATTAATCAAATGAATCGTTACACCTCTAGTATCATCCCAAAGCTCGTCCCACTTTGCAAACCCGTAGGAGTGAAATAGTTCGAAGCCTCGAGTATACATTCCATTTTGGCCAAGGCACTTCAACGTGGATGACCTCCCTTTGTTTTCTTTGGGTCCCTAAAAAGGAAGTGCTACATATTCCTGTTTTCCTTAAACTTCTCACAGGAGATGCACCTCTTCCTCTTCTTATCAGTCAGCTGATGCTATTACAGTAGAAGGCTGAGTGAGACTGCAATACTCCTGACTCAGCAAAAGCTAATCCCTGCCATGAGACGGGACAATCACCCCACAGAGAGACAAAGGGAGACAGAGAGAGAGAGAACACTGTAACACTGACTACCAGCTGTACTAGCAAGCTCAGCCAGCCCATTGTGTTATAATACCCCCCC
Source organism: Chelidonichthys spinosus (assembly GCA_029853015.1). Classification (NCBI taxonomy): domain Eukaryota; kingdom Metazoa; phylum Chordata; class Actinopteri; order Perciformes; family Triglidae; genus Chelidonichthys; species Chelidonichthys spinosus. The sequence goes on from CM056831.1 coordinate 7,652,563, forward strand.
CCCTCATTTCCTGTTGACCCTTCACCTTCCTTCACTCGCAGTTTCCTGCAGGTAGTGTGTGCCAAGCATCCATCCTGCCAGACTGATCAAGTATGGTGCTTCTTCAGAGAAAACGGTGAAGGCTGTTGCATTACGTTGGCGCGGCAGCCAAATATTGGCAACGTGTTTGTTGTGTCAAGAAACCTGAGGGAAACCCATCTGTGAGGCAAGCGATATTTGGTTTCCTGTTTGTGAAGTGCAGATAAGACAGATGAGGAGTGAAGATCATAGAAAAAAAATACGTTGTTTTTTCCAATTTTCTTCATCACTCTCACAGATTGGTGCGAGTGCAGCCCTGGATGAGGGTTGGGCGGCGTACCAATGATGTTGTTTTAAGAAAAACAATGATATACCAAATTATCATCTAAAGAAAGCTCGAGCCAGAAATCTAATAGGACAATAAATTACATTTATATAACCAATAGCATAAAAGAGTGATAGTATTTTGTCACTTTTTGTGGACACGCTCCAAAAAATGGCCTAAAGCAAAATTCAATTTAACAGGCGTTGTATGATTGAATATGTTCTGTTATCATCAACACATTAGGACCATTATCGTTGCCTAGCAATATCACGTTGAAGGATAATCTCATCATATCACCCAGGCCTCTTATGAAAGGCAGAGAAAACTTGATATCTCGTTGTAAAAATGCAATAAGCATTTCCTCTCTATTTCATTCCTAAACAGTTTAAGCCCCTTACTGGGTCCCTATATTGTTGAAATATAGAGACATCTGCACCATTTTCAGAGTTGGAAGACAGTGAAAGTGAATAATGAAAAAGGAGAGCTAGTTCAAGTTCCAACCCTTGCTCCTCTCTTACCTGCAAAGACCTGGCCAATCATGGCCTGAGGTGGGTGAGAATGGCGCAACGCCAGTTTCGGAAGGTTACACAAATTGTCCAAAGTCAGAAGGTGTGCCTGTTTTGGGGGATTTTATTTTCCCAAAAACGTGAAACACACAAGACAAACAAAAATCCCCCAAAAGAGTCTAATCACTGAGAAAAATACAGACTGCCCCAACCTGCATCACAGTGATTCGTTGATCGATTGGTCCATTGGAAGAAAGAAAAGAAAGTCAACAACTATTTTTATTCATCAATTAGAATCGTTTCAAGGAGTTTCAGCTTCTGAAGAAAATGAGTAATCGACCAATCAAAACATGTTTGTACAGCACTGACAGCGACACACAGCATGCCTGCTCACTGGGGGTGGTAGTTTCGAAAAACAAGTTCCTTCTATTGAAGCATGAAGGAACATCAAGAGGAGACGGAAAATAACCCAAAGGGACAAGAAAGCAACAGGTTGTGAGGGAGCGGCCGAGCGGGGAGGATGAAAACCAAGCTCGGAAGAGTCCGGACTTTGATCCAGCTGCAACAAAGCAATAGGAGGTAGCGGGGCTGAGGGAGTAGGAGGGTCGGTGGCGTTTCTGCAACTGATGCTCCAGCTGAGGAAACATGATAAGAGCGGAGAGCAAACCGACGTCGGTGCGAGGCGCGAGCCTCGAAGCCACCTCGGACCCATCGTCAGTGGACGCACAAACTATCTTTGCAGCTTCCTACAAACTGTTCTGTGGCGTTCTCACGGCCCACTCTCTTTTCAGAACAATGGGGGAGGCTTTTTCTTGAAATCCCTGCATGTTTTTAGAGCGGGCTGGGATGGAGGGGGGCAGCATTGTGTAGATGAGGAGAGCGAGAGCCCCAACCTTGACAGATCACCGAAGCAGACAAGTGGAAAACTCCCGACCGGGTTTCTGGCTCAGCTGAGGCATTGTTCCAACCCATGTGCTGTTAGTGAGCTGTCGAAGAGAGGAAAGGAGGCCTCTGTGGAGCCTGCAGGGCTGCATCCACTACAGACACCAATATAATGGGCTGATATGGGCTTTGATTACCACTGCACCCATAAAGACCAAACAACAAACGAAGGACAACATAAAACTACAAACAGCTTGCAGGCTTCATGGTTTCCCCCTATAACAGGAGTGTCCATTCAGTTTTAATAAAAGCGTATAATTCATCAGACTTTTTTTAAAGAATGCATGAAGATGGACAACAGATACCCACTCATACTTTTGCCTATGACCACTACATGTCTAGCCTCATTCGTAGGCTGGACCTAATGGCAAACCCAAGACCTGACCTAAATCACATGCCCTCACTTTTGAGGGCTTTTGACTTTTATCCTGTAACACCATTGTTGACTCAGTAACTGATGGAGCTCATAATGGGCACGCTGTGCCTCATCAACTACTTATTTTGAGTCAATGCAGTCTCAAAGGCCACTTTCATCCTCTGCACCACGGGTGTGCCTCAGTTGTGTCAGATGATGTCGAAAGAAGAATCTACCTTCTTAAGATTTGGGGGTAGAGCTTCCTATAAGTGATTGCCTCCTTAAAAGTCTGCTCAGGGCCGCTTTCAAATCACTGCGAGGCATTCCCGGGGAGTTGTGCTCTAATGAATAGCGGGGGCCTGAGAGAGGGAGAAGGCTAAAACCAACAGAGGCAATCAAGCATGTTTTGGCTCCATTGTTTTGAGTTGCTATGAATTGAAACACCACCACACCTCTGCCTATAGCTGCTATAGAAAAAAAAAAACAACAGGAAAAACCAGCCCAAACACAGTATGATGACATAACTCCAAAGCAAACACAACAACACACTGAATAAAAGACGTGCCTGCGAATGTGCAGGATGCATGCCTTTTCTGGTTCATTCTGGTCTCCGTTATTTTCCCCCACAGACACTGAAAGCATCACAGAGACTGTTCAAATGAAGACAGGGCTCACACTTAAATTAAATAAAACACCGACAATAAGGTTGGCACTGTTACTGATAACTTTGAATTACTCACAAGGAGCCTGAGCTCACAATTACTGCCTTAATTATAGTACATCATTGTATTATTCACCGCAACTAGTTATTTACTTAGTAAAGTCTTGTGTGGACGTGTCAAAACCTAATGTATCGCCCAGTACTGAGACCAATGAGTGCTGATGGATGAAGCCTAGAACGGACGTGACGTGTTTGATATAAATCTCATTTCTCTGTCAGTAGACGAGGCGTCCCCTTGTCCAGTAAACTGATAATCCAAGATCTGTTATGTTGCCGAAACTCGGATGCTTACAATAAGCAAAGCTTTGATAACAGTGTTATATAGACTTCAGACGTCTCAGACCACAAATGCGATTGGAGGAGGAAAATGCTTACGACTTCTCTCTGGCTTGACATGAGCGGCAGCTGAGAGTCTGTCCTATATCATGGGCAGCTCAAAGACAGATGTTGATCTCCTCTCTTGAGCCATGCATATGTGGGGCAACCGGAGCAATAAACAATTACATAACAAAGGGAGGATATCCAGGGATTAACTGAAAACGGGTACTAATGCCAATGTGAGAGCTGGACAATTTGCAAACTGGATGTTGGTGTTGGGCGAAGGAGGTCAAAGGTCGAGTTTGTGCTGGAGAAACAAAGTGCACCTAAAACAATACAGCGGAGGGGCTTTGCATGCTTTTGATGATGGTTGATCAGTGCTGCTGTTCTGTAGAAGCAGAGTGCATTGCAAAGCATGCACTCTGTTGCCTAAACTGATTCAGGTTTTGTGCAAATATGATCTAGATTAGAAGGATGAATGCAATCAGATCCATCAAAATACATTCGAGTTTGTGTGCAGTTTCCAAAAAATGACATGTCTGTCTGTCATGAACTGTAAATCCAAACCGCTATATGCATTACACTAGATCATTCATGAGACAGAGCAGGGCATGCACAGGCAAACAACCCAGCAATGGCTCGGCCACCCTGTGAATGAACAGGCGCTGTGGGTTAGCTCACATCCGTGCTGGATTACCGGGGTGATTCACACCGGTGCGACGCAAGCATCTGACCCGGATCAATGAAGCTTCTTACCGTGTCCGGTTGCGGAGGAATATCAGTTTGATCAGGGGGTGTGTGAAATTCACCAGCCCATTCTTGGCTATGCTGATGACCCGGAGCCTGTGGTCCAGTATGTGCAAGTCCATGTTGTTGCGGGTTGCGAGGAGTGCCGTCTCCTCAAGTGTGCATGCGGCTGAGAACACGAGCTCCTAGCAGAGGGATAGACGTTTACACGCAGGCCCGGATGAGGAGCATTCGCGACGAACACACGCACCGCCACCACCCGCTGGGCTCGTCTCACACAAGGCGAAAAACATCCGACGCAATCCGATTCCAGCCCCGCTGAACTACTGTATATTCAAATACAGGAACAGCCCCAGAAGGGACACGCCCCCTCTTCTTAAAGCGACAGGCACGCGTGTCATATCAACACGCTTTGTGCGGATTAAATGAACAAGATAATTTATGTAGCGTTTACTTGTGTTGTATTTGGACAGAGCCGGGTTAGCTCTTCCCCGTTTTGCTAAACTAAGCCAAACAGCTGCTGACTGTAGCTTCAAAAGGGACAGCAATGGGAATTATTACCACAAGAACCATTTGAAACATTTATACACGTAAAAACATTAATCAACTTTTATATAAAATACTGACCCACCTCTTATCAGAAGCTACACATTTGCTCCCATTGAGCTCTTTCCACATCTCACTGTACATGTAATTGAGCTAAATGATCAGGTATTGTAATGAGTGAGGTCTGACAGGTTTTATTTGATCAGATGCGTTTCACTGTTGTATAGCTGTCAAGCTTAGTGTGATCTCATTCAGTGTGATTCATATCCATGCGTTATATCCATAAAAGTCCAATCATAAAAAGGCTGGGTGGAGACAATTCCTTCACAGTGCAAAACAAACACACGGGTCATTACCAAAATTCATGATAAAAACAAAAAGCAGGAAACTAATTTTCACTAACATTCATTGAAGTAATGCAATGCATATATTTTGGTATTTCATTGTTCAAGTTTGTCTTTTTTTTCTTCATCAAAACATTTGACATTAGCTTCTGAAAATGTTGGCAAAAATAGATGCACACAAATCGATGCAAGGCCACTTTTAAAGGTTGGCTGCTTGCTGCACAATTACATAATCAGAAAATGGTTTTGTTTACATACTTGAATGTAATACGGACCAACAGATAAAAAAAAAAAAAAAATCGACATGTTGCTCTGGCAGTAGGTGAATACGTTTTAGTCAGAGAGATGCCCTCAGTTTCAGTCTTCTTCTTCTTATTGTAAAGGGGAAGACATGGTTGGAATCATTATTCTGGACTCCATACTTCGGATCAAAGGCACTGAGGACAGACCGAGAGAAACAAGTTAAAGAGTTTAACATTAACTCAAAGAGCACGGAATTCAATGTTATTTCTATTTCAGACGGATGCACAAATACATTTTTAAACTTCTCAATTTGCAACTTTACATCATGATTAGATTCAAAGTGAAGCAGGATATCTACATTATTTCACACATGGTAAAGTAGACATTAATAAATCGATGAGTTCATAAAAATGCCGTCACGTCAAGTCAAGTTTATTTATATAGCACATTTCATACGACAGGCGTAGATTTAATGTGCTTCATGTTCACTGTTGGCAGTGTTTACAATCCCAAATAATTCCTTTACGTTATTGAAACGTCTAACTATAAATGTGTCATATTGCTCCCAATGAAATTGCAGCAGCTGTCAATGATCCCTCTTGCAAAGTATATTAATAATATGTATGTTACGTGTGCGTTTTGTTTGCATGGCTCCTACCTGTATAATAGACATTGGCATCCCATCCCTCCTTCAGCCAGGCAGAATTCCTGGTCTCCTCCCGAGACTCGAGGCTGCCATAAGCTGTTAACACAGGTAACCAAACCATATATGATTATAGCATATCATTTATGCTATTGTAGTATAAAACATCAAGAAGAAATCAATTTCAGGGAAAAATTTGGTTTTAGCTGCACAAATAATTTTCAGAGGCAGAAATAATCTGTTTGGGTTAAAGTTTCAGTAGCTGGAGCCAAAGAAACATACAAATGTTTCCCTTTTTCAGTTTGATGAGCCACACAGGTGCCAAAATAGCTAAGCTAGGTGTACAAATCCACTTTAAATGGGACATATTGGGACATACAACTTCGTCATAACAATGGGCCTTGAACATTAAACCCTCATGCTCATAAAAGCATGCTGGCTTGAATTGCGACTGGATGGACATCCTGGTATTTCTGGCATACTGCATTTGACTATGTATTGGGACATACAAAATATTTTTCTGGCACATGAATAGCATGGTAGTCTGGTTATTAGAACACACAAAAAACAAATGTTACCTACTCACCCCACAAATGATGAACAACGTACAGGTCGCCGATCTGTGAGAAGAAGCCACCCACTGCTTCATTGTTTTCCTGTCTGTAATTGATGGCCCTCGCCCTAATGCAAGACATGTCATTTTCAGGGGAATAATCAGCCGAACACCTGAAAGAACACTTGCTTGCTTTTGATGGAAAAGGTTCAGATAACTGTTAATGTTAAGCAAATAAGGCCTTACCAGTGGTTTCCCCATTCAATCATAGTTCCTGGCTGAAACATGTGAGGATGTAAAATATCAGCACAGTTTAAAACCAAAACATGCCACTTCACACAGGACAGTAATTTTACACACGCACGCACGCACGCACGCGATATGACATAAGCGCCTACAGGATGGAAGAACTTCAGTGATGAATGCAAACAATTATTATAGTTTTAGCTGATCCAAGAGCTTATTAATGATAATTGCATCTGTATATCATATGTGTAGTCTTAATATGTAAAAAGGCAATACATTTGGATTGTATTTAGTGACAGTACATTCTACACAACTGAGTCAACAGACTTATTGACTATGTAAATTCTCTTCGAGGTAAAAAAAAAAAAAAGAAAGAATCCATGGCGTAATATTCACATACATGTTACATGTAATACAATTTGAATATGTGTCATATGTGGATACCTTGAGTTGATAGGTTCGCATTTCATAGATGTTGGGTCCAGGTCTGGGCAAGGGTTCATTCCAGAAGCTGAACTCCAGGAGGAGCTGATTTCGCCTTGAAACCAACATTTTCGCCCTCTCTTTCCGAAACTCTAAATACTCCTAAAAGAAGATAAAATTGCTTTTATCATAAGAACATGCAAATATATACCACTAAACAGTACATTTTTTACTGCTCAAAGTTGCACTTTAAAAAAAAAAAAAAAAAGTTCCAATTCTGTGCAACAAAGAAAAAGATAAAGGCACAATTGAACCTTGTTATTGTTCAACTTCATCAGGCATTCAGTCAAGGCTGGGTAGCCTCCTCTGTATCGCCATAGATGCACTGCAAGAAAAAGACCAGCAGATGTCACTGTAGTACTGCCTAAGGACTCCATCCCCATGGGATCACTTCATGTTGTAACTGAATGTTTTGATGTATAGTCTACACCGCAAGTCATCATATGTAGAAGGAGAGGTGTTAGCAGTGAGTCATCTGGTAGCATTTTCATTTTTAAAATGTTTTTCTATGTTACTATTTACAGCCCAACAGCAGCTACTTAAGTTAAAGGGTGTCATACATAAGGCCTTGAGACGCAAACAGTGACTGTGATCAACATCAGGTGACACTTGAGATCATCTTTTAATTATGTTTTCTGCTTATGGTTGCAAATGCCGCTTACCAGCTTGGTCCTGTTCTCCGTACCAGGTATTCCAGCTTCCAACCACCTCACATGGGTAATCCTGGTCCTGATGGAGCCGGTTGTGCACCTCAGCCCTAAGGGCAACATAAAAAAAGACAAAAATTATTCACACACCGATTGTGGAACAGCTGGTGCAGTTATATTACATCCTGTCACTTCACCACAATGACCAACTAGAGGGCTCTCAGAGAGCATAAAGTGCACAATTATCTATCTTGCTATTACACCCAAAGACATGAATTCAATGTATAATAATAATGTCAATTTTGCTAGATTGGGAAGCTCGAAGTTGTATTAACAACATCTAATAAGCTGCTGCTTGACTCAAAGCATAGTTTACCTAATTCGCCAACCAGATTGTATGAAAAAATGTTTTAATGGTCTATTGACGGAACAAAACAAGAAATGTATTGAAAACGTGAGTCAACTGGTGGATGTTGTAAAGCAGTGCACACACTCACTCTAGACTGTTGTATGCTTCCAGGCACTCTGGTTTGACGTTGTGAACTGAACAAAATAAAGAAAAGAGAGAAGAGAACCAAAAACATGAACAACCATCAAATTCTTCAACAAAGTCATTTCACACTACGAATCAGCAAAGGCTTCTATATACAAAACTGATTCGCTTTCAATAGGTTATGGGCTACGGCTGATAAGAGAGTTCAAATTGAAATCACTACATGGTGCGATGTATGCCACAAAAGATCAAAGCCCTGGGAAGAATGAAAGCTTTCTCTACAAGAGACACACACTCAGAAGAAAACCCTAAAGAAAATGTTTGACGTCACCTTCAAACCTTTACAGCGATACCTCACACTATTACAGAATAACTTGTTGCTGCCTGTATGTTCCACATGTACACTAATGACTTGTTACAGTGTCGTCCTGTGCTCGTCTCTCATGTTACTTTCGGTTATCTTCTGAGGTCACTGAGGCCAGTATGGACTGAATTTAATTAAAATATATTTATTTGGTAATCATCTGCAGAGACTAATGGATGAGGGACTGTTTATACTCAAAACATGCATTTTATTATAACATGATGTAAATGTCTCACATTTCACCTTTTCGATGCTTAAAGTAGACGGTCACTTGAAAGTAAGTAATAGATTATATGCCTACATTGAATTTTATACAGGTTGCTGGTCTCTCTCTTTGACAGCAGGTTGGAGTGGGCATCTTTCCTGGCATCGACTTTGTGCACAAATAAGGAACGGAACCAGCCTTTGTCACCGCTCTCTGAAAACCTCCTACACAGAAACACAAATGAAAGAAAGTTTCACAAAAGCTCAAAGCAACAACATAAAACGAAGAAGTTGTCGATATTAAAAAAGAAAAACAAACTTAAAAGGAATGTGGAGATATGCGTGACATATGGGCTAAAAGATAGTCATGCTAATATCCTTTGAAATGACAAAACATGCATACTGTATGAGTGAGTGGGCTGAATGCCATAGCTCGTCTTCAGTATAAAACTTATTTTCACCCACTCTTGAGTGGATAAAAGGGAAATATTATTCACTTTAAGTATTATTGTTACAATCTAAGAGGCTCTCATCAGTATTTGAACATAAATAACAGTCTGTCAAAGTCGGAGAGCAGAAAACCAAGACTTAAGTCAGTCATGTATGCAGACTATAATGTAACTGTTCCAAACAAAGACAACCGGAAAGATCTATGATGGTGGCATTAAAGCAAACAACAAATCCAACCATAAAACATTACTTGGTGTTTAAAGTAACACATTATAAACAGAGCTGAAGACAGTTCAACACTCAGCTGAACATTAAATCCAAAGGACTTTCTAATGACTTTCACAGCTCCTTCTAAACTCTAATTTGAAACCATTTTAAGCTTCTTCAGTGTCAACATTAACCTCAATTTCAGGGTTTTTCACAGGGCGGCGTGTGGAATAACAGTTATGTGCTCATTGATGGACTGGGGAGCTAACTGGTGCGTATGTTTGCTTATTTGTGGGACTTTGAAAGTGGTCTGTTAATTCACAAACACTTTCTGGGGCTTTATTAATTATTCTAAAATCAACAAACTTTCAAGGTCAGAGAGATTTCCCTTTTAGTAGCCATAAAGCCCGATGGCTGTAATTGGAAACTATAATTAGAAATGAATTCCCCATGGCTCCCTGTGAAAACACAACAAAAAGGTGGGCCTAGCATTCAAGCCAGAAACGCGTTTTTGAACGCAGCCTGTCAGGGGAAAGGCCCACAATGTGGATGCACGGATAAGCTGTGAACAAGTGGAGGCACACCGGAGGACAGAGTTCAGAGGTCCAGCACATGACTGAAGCTGGTTTGGGAAACCGCCAGGTCGTTTGGTTAATAATGAGCCTGATGTCTGAGCTTAATGTAACACACTCACGCAACTCGCCTTATATCAATGAGCTAATGTCGTGTGTGACGCCAACTTAAAAAAACATCTAACGTTTGTCACGTTAGCAGCAAACAAACTATGTGTCAGGTTGGGAGTTCAATTTAAATAAGCCACGTTTAAAAAATAGTTACTCGTTAAGTCACTCGACGAAGCTTCCAGGTAACGAGACATTTTAATAATATTGCGCAGCTAGCAGCATAGCGTGTCTTTAAAAACCGTTTACCTGGTCGCTCGGTGCAGACTCGAGTACCTGAACAGCATCTGTCCTTTCGACCACACAGCGGACGTCGTCGCCATGTTGCTGTGTAAAGTGAAAAAAAAAAAAAAATCTTTCGACACGACAACGCGCCGGTCTGGTTAATGTTTACCGGCCTGTCCGTGATGTTTGACGAGTTCGTCCTGCCAAGTGGTCCGCCGGCCCGCCGGAGATTTAAAGACGTGCGTGACTCTGTGACGCAGTACGCAGGGATCAATGCGCGCAATCGATCAGACGTGATTAGTTGAGTGTGTCTTTCAGTGATAATGAGCAACAATGTTGCTGAAAGACTTGATTACATCATCAAACAGCAGTCATGATTCAATTGTAGCCTTTATGTGATTAGTTGTATTATTATCATATCGTGCATATCCGATACGTTTATTTATGCTTTGGATATCTGTGTAATTATTATTGTATTAGTATTATTTCTACATGTTATAACCAAACAACAATAATAAAAACAAAGTAAACGCTAAACTACCTGCATTCAGTATAGAGTTTGGTATGCTATACCCATATTAAAATGATGATAGCCTCATTATGAGGGATAGCATCTCTCAGAGACTCATTATTTCTAAATCACACAGAATGTATTATCTGAATTGTTGTAACTATCATTTTTCAGTTGGCCCATCTGCTGATATTTTTTATTATCATGCTATTTTATTTTTAATGAACAAGTAATGATAATACATGCAGAAAGTCATTCTCCTGAGCCGTGTTGTTGCATAAAATATAAAACTTAAGTAGGCTAAATCAGCATTACACTGAAACCAATTTTTAACATAAATAGCTACTTCAAATAACACAAATGTACCAAACTAAGCCATGCAATCTAATATATATATATATATATATATATATATATATATATATATATATATATATATATATATTATTATTATTATTATTATTATTATTTATATATTTGTATACAAATAATGAATATGGTCTGCATTGTTTTTAATCATATAAAAACATATATATTTTTGGGGTGTATGTGGGAGGGACACATGTCTCCAAATGACAGCTACTGTATCTAACTTGTCCTGCTGCACACATATCTCTTATCTAACAGTGGATCATTCTTTCAAAGCTGGTTTCTCTCTATTAGACTCGTCATGCAGTACTTAAATCCTTTTTGTGCAACCCACTTTCACTTCTTTTCATACACAATGCGGCGCTCTCTGATCCTCTCCATCATTCTACCCACTGACATTATATAACATCAAGTCAGATCATACCTAAAAAGAACCATACTGAATACCTGTATTGTATGCCTGAATTCAATGACTTTAACAACACTATATTCCAAGCACAGACACATGCAGGACTGTTTGTATTGGAAAATGAAAAAAAAAAAATAAAATAAATAATAATCCTTATTTCAAATTTATTGGGTATTTAACACATTTTATTTGCTATCAACACATTTAATTCAGATGAATACGTTCTCATTGCTCTCTTTTTAAAAGTGATATCCTTTCGTGCATCAATCCTTTGGTTCATCTGTCGATAAAAAAGGTCCACGGGGAAGACTCATTTGATCTTTTTTGGCATAAAAGTAGAGCAATTACAGTAACACTTTTCAAGCTTTTGCCTTTCTGAATGCACCAATTCTGCCCCCATGATTTACTGTAAGTGCAGGGAATATTTCTTTCACGACCGTATGCAAATCTTCAAAATTCTGGTTCACTGCGATGTCCTAGAGAGAGTGATGCAGGAAAGCAAATGAATACATTTGAAAAGCACAGAAAGTCTCATAAAGGGTGGACCATATTTGAGTTACCGAAAAGTCCATCGTCTCCATGGCTGAAGCTGGGTTTTCCTGTACAGACTTGAGGATCCCATAGCACCCAGCACTCTGGATGGGGTTCCTCCCCATCTGGTCGAAGACAAACATTACAAATGTAAGAATATGACAAGGGGTCTTTACTGAAGTTAAAATGATGAAATAAGTTGTTAAGCCGTATTCAAATTGATTCTCTCTCCTTACTTAACCTCAAACGCCATTTTTAAAGGAATAGTTCAGCATTTTGGGAGACATACTTATTGGCTTTCTAGCAGGGAGTTAATAGGTAAATCTACAGCCAGGAGAAGCTTAGTTTATCACAACGACAGGGAAAAAGGGAATAAAGTTGGCCTCACTTTGCCCAGCTGAAACACAATCCACCTAACAGCACATCTGAAGCTCACAAATAACACATTGTATTTCCTTCATTTAGTGCAAAAAAGACAATTCACCATTTTAGAGGGATTATATACCGGCCCATTATGGGGCTTAACTTCCTGGAGTCTTCACCGGTTGCCTGGCAACTGATAAGAACCAAGAAATAGTCCGACACATTAATGTTTTACAGTTCTATTTTTACGGATTAAAAAAATTAAATATAACCTACAAGTGAACTTTAGAAGTGGACTTAGTAGCTGTTCTGTAACAGAACCAACAGTTTGCCCTCAAAGGGGGCCCGCAGGGCCGAGGTAGTTTTTTGTAAGCCGGCCTCAGAAGTTAGCATCACACTGGTAGCTTCATATTCAGAGACATTAGAATGGAACTGATCTTCTCTTTGTTGTGGAAAAATGAATCTGCCCAATAAAGATCAACAACCAGGATCAGCTTTTTCTCCGAGGTTTATTCGACAAAGTATTTTCGTCTGCGGAGGAAAATAATGTTCACCCCTGCCTTCTGATGCAAAGGTTCAGAGTCAGCACGACCCTGAGTCTAACAGCAATCTCCCTTTTAAGGAGGAGGAATCATACCGTAACCAAAAGACGGTTCATGTCCTTACAAAGACAAGATGTCCTTACAAAGACAGATGTCCTTACAAAGACAAGATGTACAGACAAAGACAAGATGTACAGACAAAGACAAGATGTCCTTACAAAGACAAGATGTACAGACAAAGACAAGATGTACAGATATCATTGTTCTCTGAAAATATCTTATGTCCTGTGGCACTCATGCTCGTATCACCTACACACAGGCATTCATTTTAGTCATAGCATAACAGTTGAGAAGAGGAGATGCGTCTCTGACAAAGATTTGGATTATAAATTACAAACATCCAAAATTCCCATAACATCTTCTAACCTCATGGCAAGTCAACATGTTTCAGAAAGCAATAAAGCATGTTCCCAGAATGTCAAACTGTCCAGCTAGCCATTCTCCTAAAATGTCAAACGTTTACTATTCACATCAAATAAAATGAACAGACAGAAGATTAGATGCAGGAGAAAAAGCAACAAAAAAGTGACAACAATTTTAATGCAAATTGGAATGTGTTTTTGAACTTTGACACTTTTCAATAACTGATGATATTTTTAAATGTTGAACTGCCTAAATACGGCAGTGTATCGTTCAGTATGTTCTCAGATTATTACATTTTAACGCCCCCAAACTCTTTTTTTCAATATTAAATGCTCAGGCTGCTCGATTTCAATTTAAGTGTTCACCCTTCTATCACTGACTTGTTTCAGGCTGATACGAGTCCCAGAGAACCCCGTAGGGCAGTGACATCGAAACAAAGTAGTGATCCATTTATTCATCCCATTTTATCCACTGATGCCCCCATTGTCTTGGAAGCTAGAACCAATCTTTCAAGAGCTTACGTTCAGGGATTTGATTGTCTTGTTTACTTTGAGGCCCATGGCCAGGCGCATAGCTCCTTCAGGGGGTATTCGGTTGTTACTGGTGAGAAACAAAGAGCAAAAAAAAAAAGTTTGTTGGAGTGTGAGGGAAGCAATCATAAAGTGTTATTATTGTTTTTTTTTTTTTTTTTTTTTTTAAATAGCGTCATTCATCCATGTAGCACAAATGTCTGGAAATTTGTGTGGTAAGCTTTGTTTTGCTTGAGAAGTTAAAAAGAGGCTGAAGCAACTGAATTACTTGAACTTTGATGGAAGACGTCACACTTTCAGATTTGTTTGTAAAACTGTGAATACGGTACGAAAACTTGACCACTTGAGTCTCGTAAAGGATAGTTTGTGTTTGGTAGAACCTAATATTTGTCATTTTTCATCATTTGTGATTCATGATCTAAACTGAACTTACAACCTTTACCCCTTTGAACTGGGTACAAAACAATATGATTACCATAGGTAACAAAGGACTGTACCTCACATTCAGCTCCTCCAAAATGGTGTTCTCTTTCAGAGCGTGGCCTAAAGCAATGGCTCCTTCTTTACCGAAGCCATTAAACGACAGATCCACTGCTCGGAGGAAAACGTTGCCCTAAAAGAACAAAAAAAAAAAATGAGTTTTTGGGAAAGATTTTGCATAACTTGAACAAGTTATGCAAAGTGATTAACTGTGAACCAAAGGAAGGCTGATTTACAGTAAGAGAGCAGCAGGAAGGATCCTGATGTAATCAGCCTCTCAGCACCTGAATCAATTTCAACTCAGCTGCCTTTACACCGTCTCTGCTGCTGTGAGATTCCTGATGAATACCTGACCAGCAGGGGGCTGTTTCATAAGCACGTTAGCCAGCCGATTATATACAGTAGCCTGTCTTCCTCAGCTACAAATTATCAGCCAACATAACTCAATCAGATTGTTAAACTTAATATACAACTTGATGTTTTTTTTGTCACCAGAATAGAGCTGCTGAGTCACACCCCTCCCAGTGTGCCGCATGGGATATTATTTCTTAGAAATGATACACGTTAGTCAACGGCGAGAGATAAATAACTACTTGATCCCGTTGTAATCGTACCATGCATTTCACATATGATGTTTGTCCATTAGATGTCCCACATTTTGAACATGAAAAATCATTGCAACCCAATCCACGTAGGCTTTATCGTAAGAAGGGTGATTTTGTGTGCAAATGAGCATACTGTTTGACTAAAACCATGGACTGGACATGTTCTTTGGCTAACCGTTTATAACCATACACACTGCTGTGGACCTGCACGAGAATGAATGATAAGTCTTATGTAACGACATCGAGCCGATTGCCTGCATTCATTGCTGCTTGCTGCTTGTTCTTTTTGTTAAAAAATAAATAAATAAAAAATTCAACCCTGAGCTGAAAACGCACCTGATACCACCCAGGTTTTTTCTCATTGCGGTTTCTTTTTGCTGGATATCTGATCTGAACAGAAAATAGCAGCAGTGTACTAGCCTTTCATGTTAGATTAAAGGTATAAGTAGGTTACCTATGACAATACGGACATTCCGGCTCCCTCATCTGGTTAAAAAAAATACACCAAGGAAGAATTTCTACTAAGGGACCCAGTCATGGGAAATGACTGCTTTAAACTTAGGTGGCTTTTCCAACATTTAAGAGTTTGGAGGAGAGAGCCTTTTTAACAAAACCAAAATCACAAGAGCAAAGTTGATTTAACTGTGTGTTTATCTGTAAACTCAAAATGTTAGCAATATATGTCTATAACTAGCGCACCATGTTAGGTTTCTTCCAAAGGCACTACTGTATTTTAATGTGGTTATATTAGTAAAATACCTGTTCAGAGCTGCAGCAACTCAAAGCTAATAGCTGTAAGCAGCCAAAAAATAATCAACAGGCAATAACATATTTAATAAATGATAAGATTGAGGGGTAAACCTTCCACAGCTGTCACTGTAAACGGCATTATGTACCATGCAAATAACTATATTCTAGAATATATCTTGTGCGCTGGTGCATGAACACGTATACGGTTATTTTAATGCACTTTTGTCTTATTATTTGTGTCCTGTCCTGGTCCGACCTGTATCACCTGTAAATCCTCTTTTGTCTTCCACAAGTTCAAAAATAGTGTACAAACATTAATCTCCCGGTCTATTACCCCGATGCCACTGGCCAACATCACAGCTCCTCTCCCTCGAATGCAGTTCCAGGCCAGATTTAATAATCTCAATCCTGTGTTCTCTGACAGCGATTCTCCCAGGTTTTTGCCTTGAGAAAATAGGAAAAAGAATAAATTAAAAAATAAATTCCTTCAATCCATTATTTCCTTTTAAAGCAAAGAAAATATTGAATATCCTCAGCAAATGAAAACAACTTGTTCAAAACTAATATGAATCATTATTATCAGTCAGTTTGTAAGGGTTAGGGTTGAGACTGATGGAGGGGGGAAATCTCAAATGCGTGGTAAGAAAGTAGAATAAAAGGTGTAATGAAATATAATAATATGTATCACTCTCTGTCACAAACTTCCAGTAGATTCCATTGAGATGGTGTGAAGACAAAGATGTCTATCATCATCTCACCCACCGTTTCACAAGGATAAGAATGTACACAGCACTCAGTGGGTCATAATCACAGAGGGAGACGCGTGATCGAGAGTGCAATAAAACCATAGCATGAATGTCAGAGCCTCTCTCTCTCTCTCTCTCTCTCTCTCTCTCTCTCTCTCTCTCTCTACTGTATGGATGAGTGCACTCAACCAACCACCACGATGTCCTCTGATATTTCAGGATGGAAGAAAATAAAATTTAAATATGTGGGGATGAATCATAGCCGCACACATGGCACAATGAGACACAATGGCGTCCCCCTTTCCACAGACAATTATTTTCAATTACCACATTGATGCTTGTTGCATCCTGGTCTGCCATTCTTCCATGAGGAGCCTGTCGGAAAGCTCATCCACATGATTATTGAAAGAGGTTTTAATGAAGGCAAAATGTTCTTGACCTTTGAATGCCACAATCTGCTGCTTCCTGCTGTCCTGTGAATGCTGCTAGATAAGGCCAATGGTTACCGGTGTTACCAGTAATCGCATATATTACATTATTCTGCACCCATCATAGTAAGTGGTCAATGTATAGGGCTTTGATGTATATTCACTTAAAGAATTACTTGCAGTATCCAAGTGGTATTTCATTCACGTGCAATCAAAAGAACATCATCAACAACAACAAGAGTTTTGGTTTTAAAATAATAATGTCAGTCGGGATAGTTAAAAGAGGCTAAAACTAAAGGTGCTCATCTGAAATGTGCTATGTTTCTGTTCTTTTAACAGCCATCCTGCATAGATGGCAAGTTTATGAATTTTGGGCAAGTGAAACAAATAATTGAGATCTGAGAGGAATTGCAGAATTCTGATGTAAAAAAAGTTGTTTTTCATTTAAATCATGAAAATGACTTTATTTAGAGTCTGACTAATAGTATATGGCCAGACACAAACATTCCCAGTAATCCCACACATCTGTCCACATATTTTTGTGCTTTAAGGGACATCATAAAATTATATTTTGGACCATTGCGTGCTTCGAAATTTGTCACAACAATCTGAAGTTTAAAGGTGCTAAATTTGAAATTCAGAGCACTAATATAGATAAATATAATTAATATAGCAACGGTAGCGACCTGTCAATCAGGTAACAGGTAGCCACACCATAAAAAAGCTGAAATAAATACAAGTGAGAATTATACTTTTTTTTAAGACTTCTTCTTGCAACCATAAGAGTCGCCCCCTAATGGCTAATAGAGAGAAGTCAAGTTTAAGGCACTTGAGCCTTGGCTTCACATTTCAGAACCAAAGTTTGCTGCCTGGAATTAACCGTAACTCTTGTCATTCCTCATGTCTCTGATGTCCCTTGTCTTTTTGTCCAGTTGATGCCACATATCAATTATGGTAATATCAACCTCATAAAGATGGGAGCCATGCTATTTCATTCTTTAAAAGGTAAGGCCTCACAGAAAAAATGTGACCTTCACTATGCATAACTAATCACTGTCCTACCTGCACGCTCTCCCAGAGTGTTGTGGCTGAGGTCGAGGTGCTGGAGCTTGGAGTTGGTGATCAGGGCGTGCCCGAGGTCTTCGGCGGACCGGTCTGTGAACTGGTTTCCTGACAGATTGAGGCTCACCAGGGTGCTGTTCTCCTTAAGCATACCAGCGATGGCTTTGGCCCCATAATCCCCGAGATTGTTGTCAGCGAGGTCCACCTCTGGGATTGACACACAATGCACACAGGTTATGTAAAGCAAAAAGAGGATTGTTTAATGTAAAGTCACCATGAAGAGCCTGCATGACTCACAGTAGTCGTTCTCCATAGAACCAGCCAAGTGTTCACAAACATTAAACATGTATTCCAGATAGACATGACATATAATTGGGGTAAGAGTGGGCGTGGGGGGTGGGCACTTTTGTGAGACAAAGGTGAGACAGAGTGAGAGGGAGAGGCAGAGAAAATGTGTGCATGCTCGAGTTCCCTGCAAAACCACCTGTAATGTAACAATTTTCCTTTAACATCTCGGCTATAGCAGCTCCGCCCCTTCCTTCCATCCAATTATCTCGCAGGTTCAGTCTCAGTATTGAAGTGTTGGTTACCAGGGGAACTGCCAGCGCTATGGTGCCCTGCGAACACACAACCAAAGTGAATTTCTTCCGTTTGTTCCACTGCAGTATATTTTCTTATCTGTATTCCAGTTAAAAAAGAGTAGATGTACGGATGCAGGTGGGCAGAGAGTGCGAGAGAGAGAGAGAGAGAGAGAGAGAGAGAGAGAGAGAGAGAGAGAGAGAGAGACAGAATATTTGTGTGAGGCAAATGAAGCAGAAGGGAGCTGTGTGGAGGCGTGGGTCAGAAATGAAGCTTGCAGAACATGAATATTAGAGTTTCTAGCACGGCTAATGAGAAAGTTGGCTGCATGAAGCCTTATGTTAATTTGATCTTGAAAAAAAAAAAGCAGAGCCCCATCAGAGAATATATGTAGTGTGTTTAACACAGGGATGTGAGAAGCCCATCAATCTGTTAGACGTTAAACAAAAAGCTTTGGCAGCTGCACTTGGTGACTTTACTTCCACTCTGATCGACAGGTGAACACTTTAAATTTCAATATATCTGAATGATGTTACTAAATCTGAAACCTGGGAACCTGGCATTGTTTTGTACACATGCACTTAGTGAGATCCATTAGTTAAATCCAACATGTCGCAATGGATTTCCTGTTTGGTCCAAACCTGCCAAAAGCTACTTTGATGATGCGTTTGTACATCTGTATACATGCGAGTGTATATTTTGGGTCTAATGAGAGCTAAAACATGCAGACACACAATATTGACGTTGCGTCTAATGCTCAACAGGTCCAAATAATAAAGCTACTTCTGCTTGGGTTACAAAGGTGACCATTTGTGATCATTTAAGATCAAAACTAAGAATTGAGATCTGCATTATGAGCTCCAAAATCAATGCCAGCAGCTTTCCCTCTCTTCAAAGGTGTGAAGGACTCTCCAGGTCAAGATGTACATAATGGACTCCACTTATGCAATTTTATATGTAAAGTGTTCTGCAAAGATATGTACGTGCATGATCTATTTCCAGGGGAAGACTGAAAACTCCTTGAAGCTCAGCTGCATTGGCTTTAACACAGCGCTCCCCAGACTTTGTCAGGATCAGTGCAGTCCCCCTAGGGGGGATGTGACTTTGAATTAATGAGTCATTCACTGAACGTAGGTCTGGCCTGATCTGAAATAGTTTAAGAGGGACAAAGAAGTTCAAATATTTGAGGACAAATTCCAACACAGCAGGTTCAATTCAAACACCTTCCCCAGGAGGAAGTGAAGCAGAAATAAGTTGTGAGTGCATGCTGGCATATAATTACACAGCCAACAGTTACATCGTGACATTGTCCTACATTGGTTTCCAGCAATTCAAACAATTATTTTTTGTGGGGAGCACAATTGACAGGACTTTCAACCAGGAGACGGCTCTGTCCGTGTAAAACCAAAAGTCAACACTGACTTATTCAAATATTCCTCCATAACTTAAAAAACTGACGAACTATACTTCCTCCTGTTATGTTACGGGTCAAATTGACCCGTTTTAAAGTTTGAAGATCTAGGAAAAATAGTTAAAATAATTTTTCAGTATGAAACTTCTTCTGCTTGCCTTAATTAGTGTAATCAACATATAATATGAAAATGGTTCATCTCACATATTTGCAACCACCCCATGCATGTTTATATCACATAGATACTTTTCGGGTCAATTTGACCCAGCAGTCAAACTGGAGGTAAAAGGGTGTCAGAAATGTCAGAGTATTTCTTTCTTTGCAACTTTGAGACATATTTCACCCCAATCTCACACACACACACACACACACACACACACACACACACACACACACACAGGTGTTCTCCTCCCTGCTGAGCTGCTGGTAATCAAGAACAGGGCCCCTCAATCTTCCATGTTTGCCTTCACAGACACCACAGCCCTGGTGTCTTACTGCCCCAAAAGGGAAAAAATGTTGTGCTCATGAACACTCTGCACAAAAATGCTGGAATCAGCATAAGAGAAGATCAGAAACCAAACATGATCCTTGATTACAATGCCACCAAATGGGGGGGGGGGGGTAGACAACTTGGACAAAGTAACAGGGTCCTACAGTACCAAACGAATGACTACGCGCTGGCCATTGGTCATCTTTTATAACATGATAGATGTATCGGCCTACAATGCATTTGTCATCTGGACTGAGATCTTTCCTGACTGGAATGTGTCAAAGCTGTACAAGAGGTGCATTTTTCTTGAGGAGCTGGGGAAGGCGTTTGTGACACCTCACATCCAATGGAAGCAGCACCTGCCAAGGACCCCAGTCGCTGTAGCCATGATGAGGGAGATCCAGGAGAGGACTGCACCAAGTACTATACTATACCAGTGCGTGAGGTGAGTCAGTGTGTGTGTGTGTGTGTGTGTGTGTGTGTGTGTGTGTGTGTGTGTGTGTGGTGTGGTGGGGGGGGGGGTATGTGTGTGTATAAGTGTATAAGAGTGTGTTGTGTGTGTCTTGGTATCAGCAAAAAGACACCATAGTAAAGTAATCATGGTCCTCTTGTTTCTAGGTTGTTGCTGAGGGAAAGAGGAAGAGGTGCCAGGTCTGCAGGCCATCTGACAATGTCAAGACGAGCATGACCTGTGCGAAATGTGAAAAATTCATTTGCACAAAGCACAGTGTGATGACATGTCACTCGTGTGCTGTGTAGATGTACAGACACACACACACACACACACACACACACACACACACACACACACACACACACACATAAACGCACGTTCATATTTGTTGTATTGTTGTATTGCGATTTTGTTCATTTCTGGTTCACAGTGCATGTATGTAAAACCAAATTTCAAAGTTATGTAAAACTATTGTGATTTATATGTTGGTCTTTCAAAAGTAATAAAGTAGTGAAACATTAAAAAAAGGTTTGAACATGTATTTTCTTTATGAAAAACTAGTAAATTATCCTAATTGAACCATTTCTTGGTAGAGGTAAGGAACACCATTGCACTGCATATATTGATAGAATAATTAGTAATTGAGTTAGTAATGAAGTATTCACACTGCTTGTTGGGATTTTTTTGGTTTCAGACATCCTTTGGATAAAAAAACATGCACCGGGTCAAATTGACCCAGGAACACCATTGCTGTTCCTGACAAATGAACATAACAGGAGGGTTAAGCAAAACCATGATGTTTTTACTAAACATACTAAGTCGTTTTGCATTCCAAATTATAGATTAATATAATAATAAAATGTATTTGAGTGCAACATATATATAAATAAAAAAGGCCCTCCTCTGCATTCCCACTACACCACAGAACCTCCCCTTCATTTCCATCCAATCCTAACTTGTGATGAGCGTACCTGAGGCCCCAGACCACGATGCATCATGGACAGCTCGTTATTTTGCATGTGCCGCAAGAAGTAAGAGACAGGCGCCACCTGTAACGCTTCACACGCCTCCACGTAGCACGTCTGCCCCGTCGGGTCGTATGCCTCCTCCGTATCTGCAACATGAATAAAGACACGAGCTGTCCGAATTGTTCGCCATCAATACCTCTTTGTAAGAGGCGAGACGTGGCCCTTTCCCCTAGAGAAGGACCTTTCTGAGTGTCACATTGAAAACTCCCCCGTGGCCGACTTCGCCCCTGTCAGGGGAGCTCATTCAGATGGTTTTCACCTCTGGTGAAAAGGAAACCTGACACAAAGACATGGATGGAATCATTAAGATGCAGAACAGGGCTTCACATGTGTGGGCAGGCGCACGTAGGAGTTACTGTTTTGTTTGGCTTTTTTTTTTTTCTTTTTTCTTCTTCCTGAGATCATTTAGAGATTGAGGAGATGGAAAGGCAGAAGGGAGAAGATTAACAGATGGGGCGACAGGAGGGCTTTGCTTTATGTTGTGATCAAGCTCAAATTAAGACTCGCTATCAAAACAATTTGGTCAAGCACTGCTGGAGCCTGGTGGGAAATATGACTTGAGAGACGATAACAGCATTTAATGGCTCATTTCAAACACCATTTACCATACAACGCAATAACGTTGCCGTCCTATTAATCTCCCCTCTTTACCTCCCAGCTCCAAATCTGTGTCGTAGTCCTCATCACAGATCACGCAGTCTTTTCCTCCCAGCTCCTCCTCTTCAACCTCCCTTTCACCTCCGTCTAGCACATTTCCATGACGACGTGAGCGTTGGTCCGTTGGCCCACGCATGTCCACCTCTGTCCGGCTCACTCTTTGCTGGTTGAAGGATGAGAAAGTAAGACATGTTGACTCCTCAAACGCGAGTGAGGAGATCTGCTTGATTAACTACCAGGAGAATTAAACCAATCTGGACACATCAATATGTGTCTTTGAGCATGTATCCCACTGACCTCCCAGTCTTTGTAACAACTTACTTTCCCTGCTCCTTTCTCCCCACCTCCCTTTAACCGGCTTTCTCCAGTCTTCAATCCCTTTATTTCTAAGCCTGTGATGGTAGTGCACAGTCTGAGAGACTTTTTGTGGGGACACAAACAAGGTTTTGCATTTGAAAATGTGCTGATACAGTAGAGTGTGCAGCCTTGTGATAAGACTACATAAAAGAGTAATTGAGAAGGACTTTCAGGGTGAAACTCTCGAGTCCCTTCTGTTGAATAAATCCATGCACGTCCACAGGTCAAAACAGCCATCTATGAAAATAAAAGAGCAGCTCTTTAGCCTCAGACGTGTCTGGAGATGATGATTTGGTTAAGAACTCCATTTCTGTTCTCTTAATGTTCTTCTTGCAGGTCAATAACACGCTCTGGACTCTCTCTCCCTCTTCTATGTCTTAATCAATCCTAGACTTCATGAGAATCTGCCTGAACAGTCCTACGGTCTCAAACTGCCTACCTGCTTGTTCACACTTCCCTTGCTCGAGCATTTGCAGGACTTGGCCGGCTGGTCAGCTTCCTACCTCTCCCAGCTGCAGCGTCTCACTTTCTGCTTCTGCGTCATCGTCTTCCAGTACAGAAGGCAGCACCGTCTCCTTGGCCAACTTCTCCCCATGGACCATGACTTGACGCTGAGTTATGGCGATATTGATACTCAGGGAAATATATTTTGCTCCCACTAAAAAATGTTGCTTGTTTTTGTGTTCAAATATAAGTGCTGTGAGGTGAATTCCCTTCAATGCAGTTGACCAGCAGGAAGTGCAGTGTGCGTTCACGCAACCGATCTCACTCGAGAGGAGGGTCAAACCCTTTGGGCTAATTAGAAAGGCCGCCGCTTCTCTTCTGGAGAGCCCATCACCAATCAGAGTCCTTGTGTGTAGTTTGGCCGGCGTGTTGTGTTGACACGTTTCCATGGCGCCCAAGAGTGCCAACTAACAGAGGAGCAGCACTCGCAGAGGCAGGAAGAGGAGGGGAAGCAAATGGCTTGTTTGCTGCAACTCTGTGTCAACACCAAAATCTGACCTTCAAACTTTAAACGCTGGAGCCTTAAACAAGTAAACCTCTCCAGTCAGTCCGGTATAAACAAGAACAACAAACCAAGCAAATGTGTTGACATGTTCTGTAAATGTTTCTCTTTATTTGTAAGTAAATGCAAAGTCCTTGCAGTTGATGCATTAAAATGGAATATCCTCAATCAATTACAACAAATGTCATTATAGCAGAGGCTGATTGGATCAGAGTTGTTCATAGCAGCAGCGATATGCAAACACAGAAACAGAAACCCCCTCAGGAATGTTTATTTACCGACCAAAGCCCTGTGAGACAGGCCGGACGACCCCACAATACAGTCTCACTGACTGACAGAGCTTTTTAAAAATGTGAAGAGGAGAGAGAGAGATCGCCATGCGTTTATTTGATGCCGCTGCCATTTTATCCTCATACCTAAAGGATACGAGAGACACCGTAGAATAGGCCTTTTTTTGTTCTTTTTAAAATCAAGCAGAATCATAGTGCTCATTTACATAATCAAAATACATTCTTAGAAAAGATCGAAGTGGAACTCTTTCTATTTTATACTTTGTCTTTGAATATATATCTATAGAAGCTATATATAGAAGCTATATCTCGTATCAATTGCTTTCTTCACAACACAGACATTTTCCTCGACAGCTCGCATTCCAATTAAAGTCTGTTTAAACAAATAGGCGACATTCATCCAGAATGAACAACGGTGGGGACATTGAGAATCACCCATTTTCTCCCCGCAGTAAAAAGTAGTTGTTTCAGAAAAAAAAAAAAAAAAAACAACCCCCCCAAAAAATGAAACATTCTCGGCAGCTGTGAGGGAAGCTGGAAAATCACATTGAAATCCATTAATCATGCGAACAGTTCTCTTTTAATTCTAATCAAAGACAAAGAAAGGGAACAAACAAGACTCAGAAGCTCACAAGGAAAGCCACAGGTTACCGCAGAGTGGGCGATCAATAAACAATGTGGCCCCTGCAAGGATATATTCAAATTACAACCCTGGCTCATTGGAAAGCAGCAATTGACTCCAGCGGCAGTGTGTGACCGCCTCTTGTCCCTGAATGAAGAACTTCACTGGAACGTATTACGACAGAGCTGAGATCAAAACTAAACAGCATGTGGGCAGTTTCCTGTTCCCCAAAACACCATCTGTAAGACTACATTTTCAGGCTTGCGTGACTCAACAAGAGCAACAAATTGCATGCTTATTTTAAAGTCTGACCAGTTTGACAAGGTAACAGGCGACACGCGCTGGACATAAATCATGTTAAATCATACACCTGAGCACATGCATTGT
Organism: Chelidonichthys spinosus; assembly: GCA_029853015.1. Lineage (NCBI taxonomy): Eukaryota > Metazoa > Chordata > Actinopteri > Perciformes > Triglidae > Chelidonichthys > Chelidonichthys spinosus. Next base: position 7,677,853 of record CM056831.1, read on the forward strand.
GGTACACCCACTCGTAAAAAGATGTGTTATGATCATTTCTATGGCGCACACACACGCACACACACAAATATGCACGCACATGCATGCTGATGCTACTGAGCAGGTGTCAGGTCACAGTGAAAGGGTGGCGTGTGAGCTGTAGGGTTGCACACAATCAAGCGGAGAGACAAAAAATGTGCTGTATGTAGGCAGAGGCAGATAATAAATGTAAGGCAAGAGGCAGAGGAGTTATGAAGGCGATAAGCGCTCATTTCAAATGTTCGGCGGCCGTCAGATATGATACGGGCAGCGCAGAGTGCTAAAAATATATTTTTTGCTTTCCTCAATGTTTTGTTTCAAACACTACTCTGGTTTGTCTGCACCGTTAATTACGTCACTGCTGTTACACAATTAAAACCTGCCGGACCATCCGTACAATTTCTTTTGGGGAAAAAATACATATTTTAAGCTAGTTTGTTGCAATTTAAGTTCCCCTGGTAACAGTGATGCTGCGTATATGGCTAGGGCTTTTATCTTGAATGGTATGAATGAAAGGAGACCAATACCTGAAACAGCACCCCCCCCCCCCCCCCCACCACCACCACCACCACCACCGACGTGACTCAAACTACTGATTAAACATTATCCCTTCACCAAGACTATGTTTAGAGACATCGTTTTTCTTTTATTATAGTCAACACATTAAAACTAAAATTTGACAACCCTAAAGAAGTTTATAAGTTTTAAGTGTGAGAGGGTTTTAAATATAGAGTTTGTACTGACGCGAGCTCTTCACATCTCTACGTAGCCACCCCCCCCTCCGACTCAAACAATGTCTCTTCACGATGATTATATGATTTTACTTTAATTATAGTCAACACATCAATACTTCAATATTTCAAATCTGAGCGCACTAAAACAAAGATATTTCATCGGCTGTTAATTCGACGTTAAATATGTACGACTGACTCGGGTACAGACGTCTTCCTTAATGGCTGCCCTGCACATTCCTACACAGCTGCTGTGGGTGGCCAAGCACCAGCTGGGGCATAACATTATGATGTCAGGGAGATAATGGACAGGCCATTATCAAAAGACGGCTGGCAAAGAGGCTGATGCATTTTGATGGATTGCCGGCGAGAAGCTAGATAATGTCTTACTTGAGGCTGTGTCAGAATCGCTGTTTTCATAATTCAGGGCGACCCGCAACACGCTCAATGTGTCTTTCAGTTGTTCTATCTGCATGCCTGTACATCTTTCAAATAGCTCTCTTTTTTAAAAACAACAACAAAAAATCCCCAGCCCAAATAGCTTTGATGAGTCCGGATTCTTTTCTGAAACGCCAAGTCGACTCAACTCTTCAGAAACGAATGTGCCGTTTTCCTCAAATACAAAAACCTCAATAAAAGTCTTTTCACTGTAACAATAACACAGAGTATATTATATTTTTTGAGTATATTTTTGTCTTGGTCATGCATTCACAATGAGGCAGGTCATTACAATAGGTGCACACATTATGAATCGAAATGATCAATTTATAACTTTTGGAAGTATCATCAACGAGAGAACAGAACATTTCCAACTTGCTACAGACAAAATCGCAGAGCCCAACAGAAATATTAAAGTGGTATAAAAAAAAAAAAGAGAAAGAAACACTTTTTTTTTTTTTTTTACAGTACAAAAATTGGCACAGTATTTTTTTAACCAGCGTAGCTGTGTCCTTCAGACTGGTTGTTGTCAGGAAGCCCCCCGACTCACAGACCTATGAGCAGAAAACCCTGAGAGGGAAGACAGAAGGACAGACAGAGAGACAGACAGAGGGAGCAACAGAGACATGGAAATAGAGATGTTACAGTCATTACTCATCCAGCAAACAGGGGCTTTGATGGCCAAATGTGAAATTCAAGTGACAATCCACACAGGAGCCATCGTCTGTGATGCATTATGTTGGTGCTTAATGAGCCATAGTGGATATGTAGGGCCCTTGTTTTGCTCTCATGGCAAGGGTACATGAAGTGTCTAATCTTCAATGTGCACGATTGGCGACGGAAACAAAAACAGAAATGGAACAGACCCACTCGCTTTCACTCTAATCCTGTTAGTTTAAAGGCCCTTCTCCGTGGGTTTCTATGGTTACCCACTCTGTTATCATCTGAAATGAGGGGTGATAACTCATCGGCGTCACCAAAAAACTACAGGTTGCAGATCGGAGTTGGGCAACCGTTTCTCAGAGATAAAGCTGCTTGTAATCTCACTGATTGAGATGGATCTCAGTGGGCTGCGCCAAAACACTTTTCTTCTAAAATATGAGCGAACCAGCTGGCACATTTGAGTGGCAGGGAAAGGAAAAAAAGAAAAAAGAAAAGAAAAAACTAAACATGAATAAAAAAGGAAACGCATCATAGATCTTAAGCATCCCACACAGCTCGGCAGTGTTGCAGACGAGTCAAGTGAGTGATCCTGGTTTCATGTTGTGTTGCGTGTACACTCTAGAGATTACCATGCCTCATAAAATCCACTCAAAGACAAAGACTGACAATGAACCGATGAAGCAGGGAATACATTATATGTGAATGAAGGAAGGACTAAATGGATGTGGGTTGTTCTCTGGTTTCGTTTGGTGAATGAGATGCTATTTTTAAAAAAGGAGACTCATTTGTATTTTGGGTTTCTACTATAATATGTTTACATGCTTTAAAGTAAAAAAAAGTGGTTTAGGTTTGGTGTGAAGCTGTTCATAAAGTTAGCTTCATAATTCAAGGTGAGCTTTACAGTGTTAAAGTCATCTTAGTAGCTAAGAGATGGTAGCCACGGCCCATAGCTGCTTTATAGTCTATTTGACGCTAATTGGACCATCAGTTACTAAATGAACATCATGCTGTACTGAAGAAGAATTGAAACTCAGACCACAAACTCATGTTTATGGTCTTTACTGAGGTAATAAATCAAGTGAGATGTAGGTTCATTTTTCACGTTATTATACACTAATGAAAACGTAGCTATGCATATTAAATTCCATGTCTGCCAACACAAAGTAAATCACACTGTGCCTTTAAAGTTCCACTGAAATGGAAATTAGAGCGCCTGTAGTACGGCAGCGTACAGTTTGGATGGGGATATATATCAAATTCAGTCATTTGATTGGACTGCTAAGGAGTAGGCGGGCTTAGAATGACAATATTGCATACATTGTTAAAAAGGTACACAATAAGACAGAGGATGTGATTTTAAAGGGATTAAAATGCATCTTTGGTTTCTAAAAAGGACTGTGGGCATTTCTCCATGGATTGAGCTTCATCATCAAAAAAAGACAAAAAAGGGGAAACATAATTTCTACTGTATGATCCCATTCAGTAGAAAGTCCATTGAAACTGATCACTTCACCAACCAATCATGGCAATGTATCCCAAGAAGTACAAGAAGAATATGAACAGAAATGAATGCTGATATTTATGAGGATGAATCGTCCTTTTTGTGGTGACCCTCTGGCCTTTCTTTTAACCCCATCACCCAAAACATCCATATTTAGGCATGTCACGTCAAAACTCTTCGGCAGGTTATGATAACATTTCACTGCCAAAATGTTAACACTGCCTGCAGGATATATACTGCTAAGAATATTGCACATCCTAATAGAAAACGGGTGACGCTGAAAATAAAAAAATGCAAACCACTTACTCATCGGGGTCTTTTTTGCTTTCCTCAATATAGGCTATGGACTCAGAGCGAAGCCGGTTGGTGACCTCATAGGTGCGCAGGGTGACCCCAAAGATGTCCTCATGGTAGCGGTTCTCATCCTGAAAGTAAACAGAGGATATTGTTTATCAGTGGATGATGTGTCTATTTTAAAAGAAACTGAAAAAAATAAGAGACAAAAACAGCAAGAATGGCCTTCTTCTCTCAGAGCATGCGATTAACATACATAATTATCTTGGTGTGTGTGTGTCTCTGTGTGTGTTTTAGATTTCTTTAGACTTTACATTATAATTAAGCATTTGTGGATGAACAGTAAACTGACTGTGCTTACATGCCTGCAGCCGTTGCGTTTTACAGATTCACTGAAGCGTGCTGGAAAAAAACTCCATTTGTATTCAACACAGGTAAGTGTATTAATAGTGGGCTTGGAGACACGTGTCATTCTTCTTTTTATAGCCTTTTTACCCTCCAGTTCACAAATGAGAAGAACCCAGTGGGGGAGTCTTTTAACCTTCATTTTCACAGGAAACACTAACTCAACACGCCTTCTGTCTTTCAGCTACATGCATTCATGTGAAGAAGTTGCCCCGTAGAACCTTGCCTGCTCAACTGGGTGTTGATCGCATTGCTCAAGGGCACCTCTGCAATGGTGGAGGGCGCTTCATATTCGCTATTTTCATGTCTACATCGAGGATTCAAACTTTTGATACGTTTTTTTGTTTAAATGGTGAACAACACGGGTCCTCTCTCTTCCTCTCTCTTACCCGCAGCTTGCTGATGAAGAAGCCAGCATCCTCCAGCGTCATGTTGGCCTGCTGCTTGAAGATTTGCTGCACAGTCTTGAGCACATCCCCTGCCATTGTCACATCCCCACACACGTAGATGTGTCCTCCCTCCTCCCTCAGGCACTGGTACACCGTCTCCGACAGCTGCTCGCGCAGTACATCCTGTACATATTTCTGACAGAGCGGCAGAGGAGGAATGATGAGTGTGCATGGAGAAGTCAAGTGTGAGGAAACATAGGAAAGGAAACAATGTGGAAAAAGCCACTGACTGAAAGGGAACAAAGTAAAAATGAAGAAGAATTGTCAAACTGCAATGTGGAAGATTGAATGATGTTTCTACACTCAGTATCTTCATTTTGTTCTTCTTAAGCTCAGATATTGAACATCTTTGCTACAACAAACAGAACAGTAAACAAAACAAGAATTATTCAGAAAAGAAAAGGAAGAAGGGACAAAAAGAGGACTGGACAACAAAAAACAACCAATGCTAACAACTGTATCTGAACAACAACTGAAAAAAAATCATTAAATCGAAACACATGATTTCAATTGGAGTGGGCTTACTCTTGAATATATAACCACAGCAGCTTTTAATCAGCCCTTTCTGTAGTTTGTGCTTTTATTCCAAACCCACTCAGACGTCCAATAAAAGATGTGACAAAGTGACTCACTCACAGCTGTGGACAGTTTAGTGCTCGTACCTTTGGTTTGCCGGGTTCTCTGGAATAGGCTGTGTAGAGCTCCTTGAAGACTTCCTTGTTCTTGGCCTGGATGGTCTCCTCCTTGTAGATGTGGTCCATCTCAGACTGCCGACAACCAAACACCAGGATCATGGGGCACGGCTCAATTCCTAAAAAGGTGACAGGTAGAGTTACCTCGCTGCTCTGAATGGATAAGGAAATGTATCAGCTTGTCCTGGTTATTCTTATGATCAGACATTAAGTTGAATACTGTCCAATCCACTCTAAGGAATGACAATAAATAAAAGCAAAAAACCAACCATCATGTTCAAGGTCATATAGCCTCTGTTGCCAGAAGCTTCTGAATGGAGCGATACCTGTTCCTGGACCCACCAGGATACAAGGTGCCTGCTTGTCTTTGGGGAGTCGGAATGATGGAGCACTAAAGCAATAATAAAATACATGATGAAAGAATGTAAGTCACAAAAAAACTTGAGAAATGTTACATTTTGGGGAAAATGCCTAGCTCATTTGGTTTCTTGCCACAAGTTAGATGAGAAGATTTATAATCCGTTTGTGTCTAAATAAAAAGCTGGCTTAGTACAAAGACTGGAGACAGCTATGCTGACATAAAACTCCTACCAGAAGCACACTAATCAACACATTATGTTTCGTTAATTTAGTGTAAAAATGACAAATCACTGTTTTATGGGGGGTTATGTGGGAATATTTCTTGGTACGCAACCAGTGGAATCTCCAGGACGTTATAATATAGTCTGACCCATAACCACCACCACCCTCTTGACGCATACTTCCACGGTGAATGAAGAATAAAAAAAATAAGTGTAAGTCCCCTTGATGAAATTAAGTAAATCAGGGGGCAAGTTTAACAACGGCAAAATTACATGTGAGAACAAAGTTTTCTTTAAGAATTTGAGGTAACACAGGGTGTGTAATTGATATACAAATGGCCGTTCCTTTCAGCTTGTTAATTAGTTAGCTTTGGTATTTGTTACCTTTGGACAGTTCCTAGTCTTTGTGCTAAGCTAAGCTTGCTAGCTACTGGTGCTAGCTTCATATTTAGCATGCAGACATGCAAGTGCTTGATATTTGGCAAGAAAGGCTGATTCTTGAAATTAGCTTATTTCCCCAAGATGTCAAACTTTTCCTGCCACAATACTGTTTCGTGACATTCAATGCAATTCCAGCAAAAAAAGTGCTGCGATATTTACCCTCGGACAAAACATGGCACCATCTCCCCCTTCTCTATCCTGTTGAGCCACGATGAACACACTCCGTGGTGGATAGGTCCCTCTCCATCTGAAAGGGATGAGTATTACCAAGCAGGCACTTTACCTTTTTCTCTTCACCTCCCACTCTCTTTACACAAACTAAAAAGAGAAGAGTGGCCCTAACACGTTTTCCATTCCAAAGCTAGCGGCCGTTTCTCTCCCTCTCTCCAAAGGGAAATTAAGAAGTTAACCTTTGCGTTTAAAACAGAGCAATGTTTGCACAAAAACACGTTGGACATGAGTGAACATAACAGCATCTGGTAATACTTGACATGATGAAAGTATAGACACTAATTGCGAAGGTGGATAATATCCTTGTGATATACCAGGCACTAATACCTCAATAGAAATGTGAATAGCTAATGCATGTTATATACCAACAGACAGACAATAGGCCTATCTACCTGCAGTCTGTCAGTCAGCAGAAACCCTGGAGGCGTTTCTAGATCTACGTAATCTACTGTAATTATAGTCGTGAACCGGTTGCCCAATAAGCAGACTGGTTTTCCAAGATAACTTCCGAGTTTTATTTGAGTCGTGGTCCTCAGAGAGGCTGAGTCTTTTCACCTTCGAGTCTATATATATATATATATATATATATATATATATATATATATATATATATATATATATAAAAAGGAGATGCACCCTTTGATACGTTTGGAGTAACAACTTTCCGCTACATTGAAACCACATGAAATCACAGAGTTTATTTTCCTTGAAATGTCAAGAAGGTGTCCTTACAAAATGCCGAAAATGTGTATGCCTCTGCCAACCAGTCATGTCTGCCCAAAATCACTTCACCAATTTATTCTATGAAATATTTGTGTGAAGGTGTGAATTCTTGAGTTATGGACAAACACGTGTTTTCTGAAATTTAACCACTTCATCCTTGAGTCCAGGAGGGCCTCTGTGCCAATATTTCAAAAAGATTCTCTGAAGGCTATTCCTTGACAAGCATAATGGGAGCATTAAAGTTCATCCCCTCTGTCAGAAAATACCAAAGCACCTGCATCTAAAAAATCCTTGGAGAGACATTAACTAATGTTTACAGAGGCCCAAATGGCCAGTAGGACCTCACCTCTGGCCCGGTAGGAGACCACAGCGACGGTGAGGTGGATCTCTCCGGGGTGCAGGTCTGGAGAGGAGCTGATGGAGTAGTAGCGAGGCTGCAGCGGGGGCAGCTGGGTGAGCAGCAGAGTGGAGGGCATCTGGATGGAGGGGAACTCCTCCAGCACCTCCACCAGCGTCGGATTATTGTACCACTTCCACTCCTCGTACTCCTGCAAGCCCTGGAATGTCACAGAGAACGACGAGGTGGGATTTAAAAAAAAAAAAAGATACAGGTGGATTTTTATCCGATTTCATTTCTGCCTCGTTGTGATCTGCCAACGTGTGTGACTGCAGAGCGGGAGGCAGCAACAAGCAGAGCCATTCTTCCATTCACTGCCCAACTGTTTGTGTGTGTCATCACTGACATTTGGATGAGAGCTCTGCCACCATGCTAAAAAAAACTAAACTTTGATACGTTCCCAACTTTTGCTTTGTCCTCAAGCTGCTAATAAGCGACAGTGCCCATGAAGAAGCCCTGTGTGGTTTGCATGCTGGGCCTGAAGCACCGTTTGAAGAGCTGTACGCTCAATTAGCTAAATTTTAAGTACTTTTGGGCTTTTTTTCCCCCCCTTTGCAGCCTTGATACACAGATGGGGCTGTGGGGCTTTTCAGGGACTGATATGGTAGGAACGGATACCATTCATGGATTTTCATTCATGATTCCTTCTTTTTGTGAAATGAACACAATAGTAAAACACACAGGACAGCTTGATTGTTCTCCACTGCTTGTTATGAGAATAGATAAAGTCTGAGAAACCCCGCTTTAGTATTGAAAGGAGCGTGAAATTCAGGCCGTATAAAAATAAATATGATCTGCATTGCTGATTCCACATTTCTTTTTCTGAATCCAGAAGCCTTCCATCTTCCCCCCTTGCTTTGGTGACAATGATTTGATGTATGAGCGCATGAGTCACTGCTTGGCCTCAGCCAGCCTTTTCCGCACATTGACAAAAATGGAGATTGAATTTGTGGGAGGCACTGTAAGGGAGGAATGGCTCTGGCTCTTTAGTTTGGCGCCAGCTCACTCCTGCTGTACATATTTCCGTCAGTGCAAAGTGCATCAAATTGTTTTTCAGACACAGATAACTCGCTCATATTTAAATGGCAAACACGATGAATGTGTTGGTATTTGTTGCACCTAAACACATGTTTTATAGAACTAGAGCGTGTACTAATAGAAAGTGAAAAAAAATACATCTGCATAAATTTGGCTTCAAATTGCAAAAAAAGACGATGTATTTTTGGATATAGCCTCTGCACATACTTTGCAAATCCCTGACGTATCTAGTCACAAACCAAAGCAAGCACTCAGCGCAGCACAAGCAGCAGCTCAATAATTCTAAAGGTCAGTGTAAGTGATAACACTGGACACTTTGAATTTACCTTACTGAGGACTTCTAGTTTCTTTTTCTGTTTGTCGTTGGTTGCCAGAGCAGCGAACTGCTGCAGCAGCACGGGGCTCGGTGGGGTGGTGATGTCCAGGAAGTACTGGAAGGCCTGGTAGATGGTGCAGGGAGGGATACGAGTCTCATTTGTCCAGTTACTGATTACACCTGCAAGAAAAGAAGACGGTTAAAACAATGGATTCAATGTGAAACATGAAAAGGGAATACCCATGGAAATAAATCCCCAGATAACTATCCCCCATCTCCTATGCAGCATTTTAGCTTCTTTTAGCTTTTTGTTTTGTTTTTCCAGCCTTCAAACTTGTATCAACCCCATTCCCAGGTGCAACAGGCAGCAGTTGTAATCACACATCAGTATATACAGTCAATCAATTGCAGTATAACAGTTTTAGATGCATCGTATGATGAATTATAATCGTAATATTACAGTGTATTATAAAACCATTTTTTTAAAAAGGTGCTAAAATTGAAATTCGGAGCATTCACTCATTCGCTCAGCTGTTGCCACATTGATTGCTCAGTCAATTATAAATATGCTCTGTATTTGGAATTTAGCCCCCTTTAGTCCAGTTTTGCCATGTTGAGAAGACTCTGGGGACACAAACTATCTATGCATACAATCTAGTTTAGTAAGACAGGTGAACGCATTTTACAGAGGAAGGCAGGAAGTGTAATAAGCCATCCCGAAAATTGGTTTTATGAGTCATGGTAGAGCTCGATAAACCTCACATACTGTGTATATGAGACACCTTGCTTCACAGACACAGTGAAAATCACACTTAAAGTCGCTCCACTGAAATGTTTGTCTTGGTGTTGTCTGTTGAGGCAAGACTTTTTATTCACGCCTTCATTTTGACATCCCAGTTGCAAATGTACCATATTCATAAAGCAGCAGGGCTAATAGCATCACTCACCTAGGGCAGTGTTCCTCTCCTCCAGGAACTCCACTTTCACAATTTGATTGACAGGTGGCGCATCCTCCAGTTTATCTATGAGAGCCGTTACCAGGTCCTCGTGGTTGCCAGCGAAGATGCCTAGATGGTCGCCGGGCTGGTAGCTCAGCTTGTCGTGGTTGTTTGTGTGAAGCCGCACGAATATGGTGGAGCGACTGTAAAAATGATCAGATTCAGGGAAACAAGGCAAAGGCCATTTTCAGTCTGGTCCCACACCACAGTTAACCGAATGAGGGAGTTTGACACCACAAGAATCCATTAGATCAAGTTAACATTTCACAAGTGTACCAAAACAGACAAATACATTTTATATATATATATATATATATATATATATATATATATGTTTCACATATCGTCACTTACTTGGATTTGGGAGACTGCAAGTTTTGAGATTCGAGCATCTTTGCTCCAAAAACCTTCTTCTTGTGAATACTGTGCAAAGCTGTTGGCAAGAGAGAAACATAACAATATAAATAGAAGTTGCTTGTTAGACTGTGTTTCTCTACTCAAATGTAGACAACACAATAAACATAGTGTATATCAATGAAGGTAGGCTACACTCTGTATAATGCAACACAGTTGCAGCTGCCAACATGGCCAAATATCAGCTCCAGGTGATATAATGGATGAGTCACTGCTCTTGATCAATCACCTTGATGATAACACCCCTCTCCAGAGATAATATCACTTTGTCTTGCATTACTTATTAGCACTTATTTTCTCCTTTTAGATCAAGAGGCCATTACTCGGCTCCTGCAGGATTTTTGTTTACCTTCTGTGAGGGCCGGGGCCTCGGCCGTGTACGTCAAGCGGAACTTGCTCTTCTTCCAGCTGCGGTCATTGCTGATCAAGGAGTCGTTGGCCTTCTCGATGTTCACGTCGTCGCCAACACAGAACACGTCACAGGCAGCCTTGACATTAAACAACAAAGAACACGACCATTATTCACAGTTCCATTCACACAGGAAGAGCAAAGGAGAAGTAGATCCTGCCTCTGCTTTTCTCAAGGACATAGCAAACACCTTCAAAATGTTACATTTGACTGTTCTTGTTGTTGTGGTTGCACAGACAACATCCCATATACGTAAAAAAAAATAATGTAAAAAAAGCCTTGCCCAGTAACCAATGTGCCAATCATGAATCAAAAGTTCTCCGCTTGATATTCAGAGCACTGGTTGACTCAGGCAGGGGACAAGGGGGCGACCACCCTCCTTGGTGCCCCATGTTCAAAAGAAACGCAGCAAAAGTGCCCTCTCGGGTGCCATTCCAGTGGAGAAAACATGATGAAGTGCCCTCTTGGATGTCCCTACGGCAGAAAAATGTCTGCCACTGATTCACAGCATTAATATAGCAGAAAATGACTATGTACAATAAAAAATATAGTGGAATAATGTCGACCAGAGCAGAGATGAAGGCTCAGCCGTTGCAATGTTGAGAGCTGTGTGGAGGCCATTGATTTGCTTTTAATTCAAAGTTATTTATATTATTCAAATCTGCCTCAGGCGGCTTCAAAAACTGCACAAGATGTGACATCCTCTATCCTTGCACCCTCGCATCCGATAACTTAGAACTCCCCACAGTACCCCTTTATTTTGGAAAAAATGCAAGAAACCTCAGAGTGAACACCTGAGGATCTCTCTCCCAGGATTGACAGCAGTGCAACAGATAATACAGAATAAAAAATGCATCAAAATTACAACATAGTCAACCCATAGGACAGAAATGATACATACATGGATACAGTGATAGCAGAAATTACAATAAAATAGAAGTGAATAGCCCCTTTAAAGTCAAAAACGGGATGCGTGGTGTGCCCATTCGAAGAGCACTGCACCACTTTTGATCCACAAAATGAACTACGCCAAGATCAAAGGGCCTTAGCCCAAGAAACAGACCTTAAAAACCTTCTTGGCCCAGGTTCTGAATGACTCCTCCTGGCCACAAAGCTCATCTCCTTCTCCCATGCGTAGGATGCGCTCCCCCCCCAGCTCTTCAAACAGCGTGTCCACAGCGTGGGCAAAGGCGCAGAAGTGTGGGTAGGCCCTGGAGCCAAGGCCAAACACTGAGAACCTAAAAGACGCACACACATGACAGTGTTAGAGGCTGGAGCAAAAAGACATTTTCAAAGCACCACCACTGATTACATGTGAGAATCTGCCATCCCCACTGATTACATGTTAGAATCTGGCATCACCACTGATTACATGTTAGAATCTGGCATCACCACTGATTACATGTTAGAATCTGGCATCACCACTGATTGCATGTTAGAATCTGCCATCCCCACTGATTACATGTTAGAATCTGGCATCACCACTGATTGCATGTTAGAATCTGCCATCCCCACTGATTACATGTTAGAATCTGGCATCACCACTGATTACATGTTAGAATCTGGCATCACCACTGATTGCATGTTAGAATCTGGCACCACCACTGATTACATGTTAGAATCTGGCGTAACCATTGATTGCATGTGAGAATCTGGCGTAACCATTGATTGCATGTGAGAATCTGGCGTAACCATTGATTGCATGTGAGAATCTGGCGTAACCATTGATTCCATGTGAGAATCTGGCGCCACCACTGAGTCCATGTGAGTCTCTGGTAGCACCACTGAGAGCTACCACTCTAGATCACTCACTTCAGCTTTTTGTTTGACAGTGTTTGTGGTTCCATCTTCTTTGACAGGTCAGCTGCAATAATGCTGGAATAAGAGTGGTCATCCCTAAAAGTTTTAACGAGTTCAATTTATATTCTGGATGAGGATTAGTCTTTATTCATCAAACAAAACATAGAGAGAGCCTGTTGTCTAAGTGAGCCTTGATTTTATGATTTTGGTTAAAAGGTTTTACTGTATATCTGTTGGTTACCTGAGCCTAATTTAAAAGTGAAGGCTTTTTAGTCATTAAAAGGGTACATATAACCATTTTCTCTGCAGCATTTTAAAGACAATAATGACTATACTATCAACATGAGGCTGATTCTAGATTGCAGATCCTTCTTGACATGACCAGATTTTTATCTTGATGTCCAGGGATCCCTTCACTTGCAAAACACATAAAAGGATAGCATTCATTAGACAGCATCTTATTTTATGCCTCTTTGGTTTTATTTATGTTTGGTTTACCTGACATTGGCGAGTGGCCCGGTGCTCTCAAAGTTAATTCTGGCTTCTGGCTCGTCGCTGGAGGACTTGCGAGTGTCGGAGTACGAGGACACGCTGTTGAAACGGATCTTGTAGCTCCTAGACAGGTTGCGAAAGCAGAGGCACGCGTGTAACTCAAGGAAAGAGATGGGAACCGATATGCGAGAATAGAAAGGCGGCCGGTATTCAGGTCTAAACTCACTTTCTATCCTCTGTGTTGGATGTCGGGTGGCGCATCTCCATTAAGTCGGCTCCAAATTTCTACAGTAGCCATAGAAGGGAAGTTATTCATCTGCCCCTGTGCTTAATTAACTGGAATCATTGATACATAACATACATACCTCTCCGTTCTCAGGTGGGTCACCATTGCCGAATGTGCTGGTCACCATTAACACCAGCGTCTCGTGCTCCAGGTCGACCACGTCATAATCATCCATTGACATAACCTGCAGATATCCCCCCCCAAAAAAGAAAATAAAAGATAGAAAGAGCATCCCAGCTTCCAGTTCCATGGTCTTCATCTCGCTCTCGTCTCCTGGACCCACACTCCATGCGACCGATGACCTGAGAGTGTGAATCCAGGCTGAACACACCGCCGTTGGCAGGAGGAGGAGGTTGTAATGACCACTGCTGTCCTCGCCTCTAACGAGATGATAATATGCTGCTGCTGCCGCACCACGAGCATCCATGAGGAATACCGCTCTCGCTCGTGTTTACGTACGAAGACATACAAACAAAAAGGCATGAAGAGGAAACGGACTTCAGCCCCACGATGACGGAGACGTGCCTCGGGGGGGCCCTCGCATCTACAGACACCCACTCTCGGTGACACACACATCCACGAGCTCGCATGCATGAATCTCTCCTTGTGTGATTGATCACACTAGGGAAACGGGGAGGGGGATATGACCTGGAGGGAGAGCACACAGTGTATGATTGAGAGCAGCATGTTTAGCCTTTTTTTTTTCTCTCTCTGTTTTTCTAAACATATTTGCACAGCCGGAGGGGGAGGCTTCAGGATCTTATCTTAAACTACTGCACTGCTCAACGCTTCGGTGGTTAAATCTCACCTCCAACCCGCGGCACTTTGCTGCATGAGAGAAGAAGAACAAAAGACACCCTTTCTTTCTTCTACCCTCTCATCGCCTGTACTCAGCTGGCATCTGCTTGGCTTTGTCAGCTTTGTCAGGGGGGTGGGGGGTATAGGAATGGTGTCTTTGAATTCCACCATATTCAATTAGACATCTTCACAGAAACATGTCAGCTGGTATCCAACTTTGGGATAAGATGATGCAAGGTGGGAGCAAGCGTACCTTTGCGTCAAAAGCGTGCTGGAAGATTTCACAGAGGGTTTTGGCGTAATCTTGCGACTTGCCCGTCTCTGTGGCAAACAGTATGGTGGCTTTCACTCTCTTGGCCATGGCCTGGCCCATGAGCTTGGCGGAAAACTTCACAGCTCTGTGAAGGCGAGGAGAGAGACAGTGAGAATGAGATGTGAAACACACAAGGACAAGGAATTCAGTCAACCAAAGACCAATGATTTGATCCTCTGGGGTGTCCATAAGCCTGATAGAACATCTGTTATTAAGAGTTCCTGCACAGTCTCACATTTAAAAAGGCATATTTTTCAAGTCTTAGTAGATTTTCCAGACAATATTGGGCATCTGAATACAACTCTTTAGAGGTTTACATGTATGTTAGATTCCGACTATGCGTTTATACAAAAAAGAATGCCAAAAGATTGTAGTTAGGTACTGTAGCTCATAAAACCATCTAACACCAAAATAAGTTAAATGTGCAGCATTTTATTCAAGTTGCAATGCTAAAACAGAGCATTTCAACTTCCGTGTTTGTCATGTACATTTGAAGAACTGTATAACTTGGCCACCTGCGCCAGATGACATGAAAAACACTTTATTGTAAGATCAATTTATTTTTAGCTATTGTGAATAATAGTGCAGATACACAAATATTTTTTAGACTCACTTTTCCTTTTTTCCTTTTTATCCAGACATGGAAATTACTAAAATTAAATTCCGTTTCAATACTTTTCCATACTTCGTAGGAAACCCACAGGCTAGTGCGGTTCACTTCAGCAGGTGGCAGACATAATGTCAAGGTAGGTGATGGATGATTGTTTCCATAGTCAAATCCCAGAGGCAATTATATTAACGGCAGAGCATGCACAAACGCATGTATACACTGACAAAGCTTTGATTACTCCCTGAGGGGTTGATTGAATTAATTTCACTGCTGAGTAAACTGGCTTCCTTCCTTGTATGTCATCTAACTTTTGTCTGCAGAAAGTGATTACTTTGATCATCGTACACACATCCTACAGTATGTTTGGCATTTAAGGTTGTGATTTAACCATGACTCTGTAAATGCAGGGAGAAGAAAAGCTAATCACAACATCAAGCATTGTTTCCTTCGAATATGTCTATGTGACTGCGCTCACTTGGCAAGCTTCTTGAATCCAATGGCTCTTTTCTTTGTGGGCGTCCCGTTGACTCCTTTCCACACATGGGTATTCCAGGGATCAGTCTTTTGCATATGCGAAAAGAAATAATACATGTAGAGGTTGTTTAACTTTGAAATCTATTCCAAGATATGAAGACATCATCGGTGGAGAGGACTTGCAATAAGGAAGCTGCAATTCACAATCTTGCTTTACACCCTTTGCTCTAAAGTGCCTGCTCTACTTGTACTAGCAGGAAATGAGTCCCAACTTTAATTTACCTTAATGACTTGCTTAATAAAGCTTGGCAGCCAACCAGATTGTAAACAGAAATGCATGTCTATAATAATGGTGGGTACCTCCCAAAAACACACCATTGTGTGGTTTACTAATACAGCTGATGATTTCTTTCGACCTCGCTCTCACCTGGTATTCAAAGGAAGGGGTGAGGCGGTAGTTGAGCATTTCCTGGTGAAAAACCGGCGTGATGCTTCCCGACATGGGAGGCACAATCCACACCCAGTCTCCGGGACAGCCACCTCGCACCCGGTACTCATTCTCCATGTGCTTCATGAAGGACTCTGTGGCTGAGTGATGGTCTACTATGGTCACTTTGCATGTCTAGACAGAGGGTACAGACAATTAACTTATTAATGTATGCATTATTATTATTATGTTCTCTAATGCGTTGGTAAACACAATAGTTAACATTAAAGTTGCAAAATAAAGTTATTTCACAATTAGTTATATTAAAGTGAATCTTTTATGCCTGCTTGCATTGGACACACAGCATGAGTGACTCGCATACATAGCCACCTACACCAATGTCCGAGACAGATCTCTCTTACAAACCAGGGGATATTAATCATGACGTTTTGAAAAAAGTGAATGCATGTATCTGCATTGCATTTGATTGACAGACAACCATCTCACATTTGGTTGTGAAATATAAAAAAGATAGATAGATAGATAGATAGATAGATAGATAGATAGATAGATAGATAGATAGATAGATAGATAGATAGATAGATAGATAGATAGATAGATAGATAGATAGATAGATAGATAGATAGATAGATGCGACATGAATGGCATAAAGGATATTCCTCAACATTCCTCAAGTCTTCCTTTGAAATAATGACACAGGAGATGTACCTACCTGGAAGCTGTGGAGGACAGCAATGTTGATCTCGACCAGTGCCTGGTCTTTCCAAAGGGAAGACGTCTTCCTGGTGTCTAAGGCCATCTTGTTAGCGACATCCTACATGATAAAGAAAGAACATGTGTGACGTTCAGGTATGTGCCGTGTGTCCAATAGGTGGTTGCTCATAGTAGTGGATCATTTTTGATAAGAAAAATCACTTTCTTGACGTTTCTTCAACATCTGTAACAGTGAATCAAAAGTTAGATTTTTTTTTTTTTATTGTGCCTCATTTATTGGCTTAAGTTAAGGGCCTGAAATAAGTTCTCTTCTTATTCACCA
Source organism: Chelidonichthys spinosus (assembly GCA_029853015.1). Classification (NCBI taxonomy): domain Eukaryota; kingdom Metazoa; phylum Chordata; class Actinopteri; order Perciformes; family Triglidae; genus Chelidonichthys; species Chelidonichthys spinosus. The sequence goes on from CM056831.1 coordinate 7,694,849, forward strand.
AATGATTTGTGCAAATCTAACCCTCTTAATCACTACTGGCAAGTACAATTTACCTGGGGTCCTCTTGACAATTGGGCCATTTTGTTCTTTGGCCTTATCTGAGATAGTAAGCTGGGAAAGCCCTCTCTTTTACTTTTTTACTTGGATGCATGCAAATGAAGTAGACAGTCTGATTGCCCTAATTATACACATTATTTCATCCATTTTAACTGCTACACAATAGCTCAATTCCATTTGCCTCTCCAAATAAATATAAAGCTAAAATATATAATATTGATTAATATAGAATAAATAACGCACACTTTAGCATAATATTAAAATGAGCAATGTCTAATTTATGTTAAGAGTGTTTGTTACAAAGCACAAGGAGGCTTTAAGTGCTGGTAATCACCCTTTTTTCCTCAGTGTGCACAATTAGAAGAAGAATGGCATTCTGATTGGATCATTGGTATGCTCCTGTCTGCATAAGGCATCGACCTCCAAAGCAGCATGACTTTATCTTGGCCCAACACACTACCTCCAGAATATTGTAGCGAGAGCTGTCGCAGAAGTCCCTCACGCCAATCTCAGTGCCCATGTACCAGCCACTGAAGGGGCAGCCAGAGAACTCCAGACCACCAATCTCCAGCAGCATGTTGGAGACCGCCGGGAGACCATACCACTTCAGGTCCAGGTCCTTGAACCACTCGTACCTGGGCAGAGAAAATGGGAATGACGTGTAGGAGGCACATTTGTGATTTTGGTTCTACATAAATTAAATTGAACTGAAAAACCAACATTAACACAAACTACTTTTGACTTGCTGTTCAGTTATTGACAGAGCAGACAGGATCTCGCTCTACCTCCCACCACTCACTCCTTGCACTCTCTCGGGGCTTAATAACATATCAGTATTTGCAGAAATGGGTCTAATCTCATGTAATGATGAGGTGCTGCTGGTGGCCGCGGCTGTTGCCAAGCTGCTGCCAGAGTTGAGGGTCACTTGATGCAGGGTATGGAGCAAGAGATGGCAATTTGAGGAGAGTCTGGCAGGGAGATCAGTGTGTCAAGGGGTTCTGATCATCTTTCTGTCGCCTACATTTGAAAAATTGTGGAGCTGCAATACCCAATTTTCCCTTTGATTACGGGTTTTAGATACTGCAGCTTGACGCTACAGATCTCAAGGACATTATGGCTTTTGTACAGTATCAACCAATGTCATAAAAGTTTTCAAGTAAACATAAGAGAATAAAAATAAAACAGGAAGAAGCTTGAAATCTCACTAACAAGTCCCATGGTTACCACAAAGGCTGGCATAGCAACAGATATATCAGGACTAGCTGTGTTTTCTGGGAATTCAGCACAGTTGGAATGTGACAATAACCCAATCAGACTCATTGGCTTAAAAGTACCCCACTGTCTTTTTTTGCCTCCTTCATCCTTGTTTGCTCAATTCTGTATATTTAATGCTTAAGCGGGAAGGCTGACTCACTTTGGGTGTGTGATCGGCACCTCCAGGATGAGGTCTTCTGGAATCTCAAACAGCTCAGGGTCATTTCCATTGGATTGCAGCAGGAGGGGCAGGACATCAAAACGACCCTTTGGAGCTTTCCATCCCAGCTTCATGCAAATCTGGTGAGGAAAAGCAGCATCCAAGCTCAGAGCAAATAGGGTAGGGTAATGCAGCTGTACCGCAATATTACTTCCATTTTGTCTGATGAAAGGAAGTAAGCTGCAGTTCATCTTGGCTAAGTCAGAAACTATTTGTAGATACTGGGTTTAGGCATTCTGTGAGGAGAGCTAGTTGTAATATTTAGTCTTGTCTAGATACCTTGTGTAAATTCTTGTGAAGCTGGTCATACTGAATGGGCAATTACTTAGTTTCAGTCTCAACTGGAGTCAATAGACTTGATTGGAAGGAGGGGCTAAACCTGCATGAGGTAAACCAAGCACTTAAGTGCTTGTCACTACAGAGGCCGTCCATACGAAGCAAAACAAACTTTTTTTCTCCGTTTTGCCTTGGCGTCGTTTCAAGAAAATCTGCATCCAGACGAATCCACTGAAAACGACTCAGCGCACTGTAATACATATTCCAGGCCCTTATACGCCGCTGTTTCTGCTACAAAAATGCAGAAGAAGAGACGGAGCTTGACCAGATGTTTGCCATTGCTATGGCAACACGTGAGAGTTACGGCTAATCTCCGCCCGACCACCCGATCAATAAACACCCATAAAATGACAATTTGGCCCGTATAAATACAACCAACAATAAGCATCAACAGCAGTCACCCTAAGGACCTTAACGAGGCATAATCAATCGTTGGGATGGATTATTTAGACAATTAAAAGCCTACATTCATGGGAAGTAAGCTAGCGGTTGTTTGTTTGCATCGTAATAAAGTAGCATATCTGCAACATTTTTCCTGGAATATTGCCCCCCTCTCTTGGCTCCGTTTCTTTTTTTTTTTTCCATACAGTTGCTCTGATACGCCGTCATACAGATGGACAGAATATCTGCTACAAGCACGTAGGCCGCCGTTGTTGTTACGAGATGTCGTGGGGGAAGAAGTCAGGCTCGAGGGTCGAGGGGCGGGGCGATGACGTCAGGGTATTCGTTTTCGCCGTCTACACGAATACGAACACGAAATGGAGGGGTGTCGTTTTTTTCTTTTCCACCCTGAGAGCTGGTTTTAAAAAAGTGCGTTTTCAGGCCGCGAAAACGCCGGGTCCATATGGACGGCAGGGCGAAACGCACAAGACTTCTGCGTTCACGCACTAAAAACGTTTTTTGTGTGGACAGGCTCACAGTCGCATGAAATCTGTTGAACAAAGACAAGGGAGTCTATCTGTGGGAGTCCATCAAGAAGTCATAACTCAACCACTGCACCCATCGCAGCCATGTATCCTATCCCAGTCAGGATATCAAACTGGAGAAGATTTCTCCAGACTCAAGGCTGTAACCCATCCAATCTCTGCTATCCACCATTCTCCACCAGTACGGAACTTGAAGTACTAGGAGGGCAATGGAACTGCCAGTCTGCAGTCAAGAAAGTGGACACCATTTCAGCGTATGCCTCCTTGCAGACTCTCCACTTCCTGGCCCTTACAGAGACCTGGATCACCCCAGAAAACACTGCCACTCTAGCTGCCCTCTAAACTGCCTACTCGTTTTCGCGCTCCCCAAGATGAACAGGTCGAGGAGGAGGAGGAACTGGACTCCTTATCTCAGCCAGGTGGTCCTACATGCAACTTCCCCTGGACCACCTACCCGGATCTGCACTTGAATTCTACACCGTCTCTGTCACCCTTCCTTTCAAGCTCAACATCATAGTGATCTATCGCCCACCTGGACCTTTTCGTGACTTTTTAATGGAGATAAGCTGCTCCCGTGATTATTCTCCACATTTGACCACGCACTCTCCCCTTCTCCACCCACCCACCTGGCTGGAAACCAACTTGACCTTGTCTTTACAAGGTCCTTGGGACTCTCTGTTACCCCGCTCACCGTGTCCGACCACCACTTTGTGACTTTCTCTCTCCCCATGAAGTCCACCACATCCCTCCCCTCTACACCTCGAACTGTCACCTCTCTCCCTCTGCTCTCTCCTCAACTGTTCTTTCCTCACCACCATCCACAGAACAATTCTCCCTAATGCCTACTGAGGAAGCCTCCTCCATCTTGATGTCCTCACTCTCCTCTTCTTTGGACACTCTCTGTCCCCCCATCTCACGACCAGCGCGATCATCTCCCTCCCCTCCCTGGCTGTCTGAATCTCTGCAAATCAACAGATTGGTGTTGCAAGAGGTAGAGAGAAAATGGAAGAAATCGGGCCAGCACGAGGACTTTGCTCACTACCACCACCTCCTCTCTGACTTCACCGCAACTGCATCGGCAGCTAAATCTGCCTTCTACCTCAAGGATCAACTCTTCCCCCTCCAACCCCAGAAATCACCTCTCCATGTTCTCCTCTCTCCTCACCCCTCCTACCCCCTCCCTCACTGCTGATGACTTTGCAACTTACTTTACCAAGAAAGTAAAAGACATCAGCTCCTCAATCACTCCTATACCTTTCCAGAAACCATCTCCCCAAACTCTCAACTCTGATGGCCTTACCAGCTTTAGCCCCCTCACCTCTGACGACGTTCACACACTTGTTACATCTAACCATGCCACCACCTGCTCCTTTGACTTGATTCCCTCCTCTCTTCTCCAAGACATCTCACACGACATCTTGCCATTCCTCACCACCCTGATCAACTCCTCCCTCACCTCAGGTCTCATTCCAGCGGCTTTCAAGACTGCTACAGTGAAGCCCCTCCTAAAAAAACCCCACCCTAGACGCTGCTGACATCCGAAACTACAGGCCTGTATCTCTTTCAGTATTCCTTTCTAAATCCCTGGAAAGTGCCGCCTACAACCAATTATCATCCCATCTCTCACAGAACAACCTCCTTGACCCTAATCAATCAGGACTGCTCACTCCACTGAGATGGCCCTCCTCACAGTGACCGAGTCCCTGCACAACGCCAGAGTCTTATCCCACTCCTCCATTCTCATTCTCTTCAACCTTTCCAATACATTTCACACAGTCAACCAAATCCTCCTCTCCACTCTGGCTGAACTTGGCATCACCGACTCTGCTCTAACCTGGTTCACATCATACCTGACAAATCGCACCTTTCAGGTCACATGGAATGGGTCTATGTCCAAAGCCTTGTTCTCTGGAAACGAGTGTCCCTCAAGGCTCAGTACTAGGACTGCTTCTGTTTTCACTATACACCAGATCACTAGGCTCTGTAATCACATCACATGGATTCTCCTACCATTGTTACGCAGATGACACCCAGCTGTTCCTCTCTTTTCCCCCAACCTCTGACACTCACATTGCAACTCGCATCTCGGAATGTCTGGCTGACATCTCCGTCTGGACAACTGCACATAACCTCAAGCTTAACCTGCATAAAACTGAACTCCTCTTCTTCCCAGGGAAAGACTGCCCTTGCATGGACCTGTCGGTCACTGTTGAGGACATCACAGTATTGCCTTCGTCAACTGCGAGGAACCTGGGTGTAATCCTCGATGTCCAACTATCCTGCACCCAAACATCACTGCTGTGGACCAAGGTATCTGCTAAACGCCCTAAATGTAAATGTTAAAAATACAGCTCTTGTGTACCTCAGTGAATTCAACATTTGCAGGGTCTCCGTGGATGTTATCGTCAGGCTGTCTGTAGCCAGCGTAACGAATCAGCTGACAGTTCCAAACTCGAAAGTCATGTTTGCCATCTGTCCTCTGAGGAAATATGGTGATGGCTGACCTATGAAAAACAAACAGGAAAACATAACAAAAAAGCATGTCAATAATTGATGAACAAAGTTTGCCTGTGTGCACTACACTCATTAATAATCTCATAATCTCCTGAACTGTGCCACGGCAATATCTTAGATTGACATATGTTGATATGTGTGCATGTTGCATATGAGATGCTTCAGGCAAAGCATTGCTCTTCATGCATTGATCAATGACATTGTGGGATATTTTGCTTCTGTTTCAAACAAAAAATAACAACCTAAACAGTAATTTGTAAATATTAAAATATAATTTCAGAAAACGTAATTCTTAGCTAAAAATGTTTACCCTATTCTACATTGTTTTAAAGGTTGTTTTCTCAAACATATTTTTTGTCATACTTTCTCCAGATGGCCATTTATCCTGAAGTTTTTTTTTACTGAGGAGTTTGTTCATATATTTGTATATAATATATTATTTTCTGAAGATATACTGGGAGAAGTTGAAAATCATTCAATTTATGGTGACTGTTGAGCCATATCAGTAGAAGCCTGAAATTCACAGAAGCGGAGGTGTAACTTTCAACCAATCATTGACCTTATTTAAGTACCATAATGTAAGTAATCAAGTGTGGAGGTTTCATGGTGAAAACTATATATATGCTGTGTTATATTGCTGTGCAACAAAGCATTAGAACCAGTATATGAATGACTCAAGACATTTATCAACAAGATTGCAAACAGATGGGTGGCATTGTACACATAATCCACACAATGACATTTTCAATCATGCAGTGTCATCATAGAAGGGCCAAAGCTTCCACCTTCAGTCAGTTCGCCATCACAGTAGCGTTTTAATGCCAGGATCGGGTAAAAAAAAAAAAAAAAGAGAAAGTGTTAATACTGCTAAGCTGGTTGTAAGTCACTGAGGAGTGAGAGCAGCTGCTGTGTATCTGGGCCAGTTGTTCTAGCAGTCTACATCTGCAGAAAACAGCCTGTCTGTGTAAATGTAGGCAATATATACACAGCGGTTGGGGCAAGCAATGTCCAAAAGAAGTAGAAAATAATATTATAATTATTATAATATTGTGTTTTCCTGACACAGGGGAAGCATCACACTGTTACATGTGAATCAAATGATGATGCATCTGGACATGCAGTGTGTGATAACTTGAAATGAGAGAATGAAGAGCAAAAAATTAAAATGATTAAATCACAAATTCTAAATTTTTTACATGCTTTATATAAAATAATAATCTGCCATCAATGTAAGGATCTTAGCAAAGAGTTCACACATTGTGATGTATTGATTAGAAAAATAAATGCAACATTCATGGGATTTTAGCTAGCATAATGCCGGTTGTTTGCATCGTAATAAAGTAGCTTTAAAACTAGCAAATTTGGTACTTTATAAAGTAGCAAAGTTGCAACTTTTTTCTCTGAATATTGCTCACCTCTCTCAGCTTGTTTTGTTTTTTTGTTTTTTTTACCCTACAGTGGCCCTAATATGCCGTTATATAATAGTTCGTAAAGTTGGCATCTTGTAAAAAAAAACAAAAGAAAAACAAAAAAAAAAAACCCTTTGACTAGTTGGATAATTTATTTAATTAACAGCAGACTTGATGGCTCATTTAAAAATGAGAAAGGATGACTAAATAAGTGATGGAGCCACTTGTTACAATGTATAGTGGTTGTATGATATTATATGGTTCAGCAACTAACAATATTTATTATCCTATAGTTTTTTTTATTTACACATCAAACAAGTACTTACTGCAGTGTAGTACTGCAGATATACCCTCATGAAATCCACCTCACTCATGTGTGCATCATTTCAGGATCCTTCCCTACAGTGCCTTTCTATTGGTGGACAGTCATCTCAGTTTCTGTCATGTCGACAGGTGATTTTGGATAAGGAAAATGATTCCCAAAAGTATTGCAACATGTTGCAATAGCGGTGTGTGTTTATTTACGTGCCTGTGTTTATTTCTGTCGCAGCGAGCCAGACTGCGAGAGAGGATGTCCCGCTGGCTCTTATATACATGTGTATCCGAGCTGTCCTTCAGAAGGCCGGGCTAAGTGTAGTAATGAGTCAGAAGCTATCCATCATCCAAGAAGTAAATACGAGGTGTCACATGTGAATAAGAATTGGCAGAACGGGAGCGAGCGCTGTTCAGGTCTGAAAAATGTCTTCTTGTTAGCGAGGTCCGCCGTCTCGCCGTCGGGGCAATGATAGATGGTGAGACACCCACAGATAGACAGGCTGCAGATAGTGTCTGATACAGCATTAAGAGAGCGGCGCGCCCGCTAACAGATGGGACAGTGGGTCGAGTTGGGGCAGTTGGAGATGGACAGGGGTGATGGGATACATGCAGCGACAGATGGCGGAGGAGCACAGGCGGAGTTGAATAACAGGAAACATCAGAAGGACACAACAGAAATAGTTGAGCAGTGTGCTCGTTTGTTTGTTTCATACCTCAAGTTGCCTTTGTTGGTGGCGTACTTGATGTGGTTGCAGATGTAGTTGTACATTCCATGAGCCGTTGTGCAGTCTCTAGCATCAAAAACCTGGAAAGCAAAACGTGAGAGTTAAACCTCGGATCATGCACGGTGAAGTGTTTTGAACACGCCAGTCAAATAAATGCATCGTGTATTTTTAAGTGAAGCGAGACAAACAATGTCTCTGAGCATCTTAGATGTTGCAGAATTCATCTTTCCATATTACGTGTCAGATTATCAAAAACAGCACGTTGAAAGTGGGAAGCATCAACAGCAAAATGCTATGACAGTAAGTTTACTGTATGGCACCTGTAGTTTGGACCACTGGATCCTCCCAACACATCTGGCAGCATTTCTCCAAGCGTGCTTGGCCCCATAAATCAGTTCAGTGTCTTTCAGCTGGTATGTTCCCGAAGCATCGATCTCCTTGGTCACCTCCTCTAGCCTGTCTGCATGGGACTTAGAGCCATACCTGTATGCAGGACAGATTATCTTAGCTTAGCTAACGATGAACAGTACACAATAGCACACTCAGTATATCAAATTATCACAAACAATTAAACCACAAAATAAATATTACATGTCTAAAAAGGAGAAGGAAGATATTTCCTCGTCAATATCCCAAAAGGTGTTTATCTTGGTGGTTATTCCACTTTTATTTGAATACAAATCCTTTTGCTGCCTCCACCACTTTTGGAAACCCTTGGGATTCCTTGTAGTTCCCATGAGCAAATGTCATCACAGTCATATCATCCATGAAAATATCTTTAATAAGATGAAACGAGCTTTGTTGACACATTGGCGGGAGCTGCCCTCTTCCACAAGTGTGCTGAGTACTCACAATTCATAATAAATTGATGCTGAAAATAGAAATGTAACAAGTAAATACAAACATACATGAATTAAAAATGAAAATGGTTGATTCCCATTTGCAGAAGAAATCTACATCTTTTTCACAGCAAGTATCAACAGCACTGTTATGCCTGGGGTCATTGTTATGAACACTATGGAAGCATTTACTACAGAAGATGTGACCAATATGGAAATGCCATGTCATGATAATCCTGGTCTAAATAATTGTGATTCATGATATTATCCCGATAATCATCAAAATATGCTTTTAACTCTTTAAATGGCACTAAATATACTTGTATCACTTTACATGCATTTAGTGAATATCCTTTTTTAAGTTAAAAACAATCAAATCATTTTAATAATATGATCATAAATAATAAGGTTAATGTATAGTTAGTTTCTCTCTCTTTGACATGTTGTCCTTTGGCTCCACCACTGAGGTCTAACTGTCCCTTCTGCAGATGTTACAGTTGTTACAGGCCTTACCTTTTCATGGAGGTGTAGTACTGGTCTATGAAGTCCCTGGCCAGTGGAAGAAGCTCCTCTTTGGTCCGGACCTCATCGGGTTTGCGGGTGTGCTGGTTGGGCATCATCACAGAGCCGAGGCACACATTATCAGTGCAGATCGGGATCTGAAAAGACAAACATCATGACAGATCAAGGCCGCTTTATTGGGGATGAATTTCCAGTGTTTCTTCACAAATGCGACTGAAGAGCCAGGTGATGATGGCATATGGTGCAGCTCTCTGGTAATGTATCTGCAAATATCCACAACATTTACTTTCCGGCGAAGAATAACACTAACTCCTTGAGGCAGTCTCTGCATCCATCACTGTGTTGTGATTGAATGCAAAATGACAGAGAGATTCTTACTGAACAAAAGGCAGAGCTATCACATTACTTTTCTTCTCTATTCCCTTTTGGATTGACCGGCGACGTCTTGCTTCTACTTGACGTGAAACAGACCTCGGGAAATGACTCGGCTTGAATTAAACGTTATACACACAGAATCATTCAAATGAAATCCAAAAGCAAGACAAATATTTTCCAACTAAAACACAGAAGTACTCGCACTTATCCCTAATTCATTTTTAATGTATTTTTATATGAGGGATCAATAACAGTTTTACAATTATATGGCTCAGACACACATGACTGGCACGCATGTTTATAAATGGGTAACTCAGTGAGTCACGGCTGGGTATCCTATTAAGCAGAGACAGGAAGGCAGTTCTGAGCGAGCAGCGATGACAGAAAACAAGAAAACAGACAGATGCAGAGAGAAAATTGCTCATAGCTGAGAGCAACCTTGTGTGGTCAGTTTAATATGATTAGAGTTGAAGTCGGCTGTCACTTCGGTTTGCCTAAATGTCTTCACCGGCTCAGATAGATCGAATGAGCGAGCAAAAGTGGGGGACAAGAACGATAGCGCAGGCATGCAGTCGGAGAGCAAATTTGACACTGACCCCAGCGCTGCTAAAATTGGCTCGTTACGCTGAACCAAACACTTGCACTGTCCAAACACTAAAGACATGGACCGGCCATCCGTCCAAAATAAACTTCCTTCCGTGTCCCCTCCAACAAATAAAAATAAAATCACAGCCTGTCAAAACTAAGAAAAAAAGGTGCAAATTGAGTAAGAATGTTTAAGTGTTTGTGAAAACATTTTAAAGAAAGAGGGAAGCTAAAAAAAGAGCGTTGACAACAAGCGAGTCCAACAAAGCGGCGACAGAACAACATGAACAGTGAGAGGTGACGGAGTGAAAGCGGGGAAATGGATGAGTAGGGAGTGTTAAAAATAAAATAAAGGAATCACTCATGCTCCAGCACGTCCGCTCATCATACCGCTCTGGGCATTCATGCCAGCCAGCTGTCCTTTTGGAGAAAGACGGATCATCCTCGAATACAGCAGCGCCTGTGATATATATAATAAATCTGAAGACGCTATTACAGGCCATTCATTGGGATGCACCGCCTGTGTCCGATAAGTCACAGTCAAGTAATTAGGCTGCGGTTTACGAGGGGCGGCTGTGTTTTAGGGGGTGAATGCTTCTACGGCGGGGTTCACCTTGTGCTTGGTAGACCGGCTTACTAACTAGAGGGAGACTTTTTGGCTGCATGATGAAATTGATAGATGAATGAAGATGATGAATGAAGTGCAAGTGTGTTAATTTATTTGTTGTCTTGTTAATGTTCATGTCAGATTAGAAGGAACATTTCATTTTGGAGGACATGGACCACTTTGTCATTAAATCTGGAAGATTCGGGGTCTTTAAACATCCGGGGTGTGATGTATATATTAAATTAAAATGCTAAATACTCGCATGTGAATATTAGTGTGCGTAGGGCTTTTATTGTGAAAGATAACAGAAAGAATGGATCTGGCTATGTCAAGGTCAAAACAAGTAATACAATCTGCCATCTTGCTTCAGAATATGGAGCCTCCATGTTTCATAAAAATATACTCAACGCCACACATCTTGATTGGCTGATGCCTTTAGTCACGGTGCGAACGCTAAAAAAAAGAAATCAACCTAAATCTGATAAAACAATGCTGCTTTTTCGCTGAGTGATGACAAAAACATTTGAAAAAATATAAATATTGATGTGTAAATTAATTGCAAAAACCGCCCTTTGTGCAGGGTGACATTTTGGGTTTGATCGAAATTTAATTTTTAAGTTTGTTTCCTGTCTCCAGCTAGCAAGCGACGTCAATGTCTGGAGCACGTTTTTATTGTGGTAACCATGAAGATGAACAGCTCCTACATCTAGTACGTTCAAGCCCTTGATTGCAAATCTCCCCCAGTGCCAAAGCCTTCATCATTACACATCATCCATTCATAATAAACTATTTATATTTTCTTCATTTTATTGTCCTCCCTGATTGAAATAACTTTAATGATCTGCTTTTTTCGTTCCTTGCAGGATTTATGGTTTCTCAGCAAGATTATAACACACTAAATCAACAACATTTCAGGCAATAGCTCTAATGTATGAAGAGTTAGTGAGGAGCAGAGACCACGCTGTGCTATTATTCTTCAATCTACTTGACTTGCAAATGATGTGTTGATTAGTCTGCAGGCTAAACGCTTTCTCAGTCAACCAGTATATCATTGGTGCCTTTAAGATTCAATTAAACCCAGCGATATCACATCCAGTGGCAGCTCCTGAAAAAAATCTCAGGGGGGGGGGCAGTATTTCTGATAACGATTAAGGTGACCCATTCAAGGTACATCAGGGCTCCAGACCAACATTTTACGTTGGTCTCACTGAAACAAAATTCACTGCACCTTATGGCACTGGAATAATACACCTATTATACCTTTTCTTCACAGTTCCCATATACACTGGACATTTAATAAACAGGAATAAAGATTATTTATATTTTTAAATAAATATTTTTTCTCAAATTAATTTTTAACACAAACAAATCACAATAACCACAATTTTTTAAAAATAAACTTAATTAATTTTGTGATTTTGTGTCTCACTTCCTGAAAAAAAAAAAAGCTGCGCAACAGATCGTGGTGATTGGTGGTCTTCTTTCTGATGTGGGGTCCCAGTAGTGCTGCAAACTGAACCTCCGACCTCCTGAATCCACCTGGACCCCATTGGGATCGTTGAAAATAAACTTAGTCATCCAGCAGTTAGCAGGATAGTTGCGCAGCTTCATTCTTTTTCTGCATTCAATAATGAGACGATCACAAAGTCCTCCTCACTGCTGGATGACTGATCCCAATCGGGTCCAGGTGGACTTCAGGACCAGTTTGCAGCACTACTGGGACCACACATCTCTGTGATCCACCTGACCCTGGATGGCTGCAGTAGGTCCCCCGATCGTTCACCACAATCTGTCCTTCTTCACCGCATCTTTATAGCCTTCAGACTGTTTGTCATACAGCACCTAGCTTTGAGTGACCACATTTGTTGATATTTTGGATGTTTGTGGGCTCTACGGTGGCCCTGAGTGGTCAAAATAAACCTCTAAACTATTTTTGACAGCTGTGAAAAATACAGAAAAGTTCTGCAAATGTTTTTGAGGGACAAAAGTTTCGGAGGCGCTGTGCATGTGTGATTGAAGTTAATGTGAAAGCATATCTGTGACTTTACACAAGGGGTTTCTGCCTGTCATACAGTTGTCTTGTTTGCATGTGAACATACATTGGCCTGTGATTAGATCTATAATGTCAGTCTTGTATCATATTTATCATATTTGATTTCCATCAAATGTCTCATATTCTTAGGACCTAATATCCTTTTCACAGCCTCAAAACTTGATAAACTGGAGCTGAAAAAGTGATTATTGGTAAACACTGAGGTTGTTGCTTTCCTTTGTTTGGTAAACTCAATATCTCTAGAGTTTGGGACTATTGCTCGAAATGAAAACAAGCAATTTAAAGATTTGACATTGGGTTTTAGGAAGTGCTTGATTATGAAAAATTGCGATATTTATTTCCCCCACTTTAATTTTTCTGACATTTCACAGAAATGTCAAAATAATCAGAAGATGAATCTTTAATGAAAATAATTGTTAGTTGCCCGAGCATCAAGACACACAACTAGTAGGTGGGAGGCTCAACAAAATAAAGTTATATTTGCATGGCTGTTGTGTTGCATTACATCACAATTGCATCACACAGGTGTTTCTTTTTTTCTGGTCATTTGCTGCAGTAGTCAAGACATGAAGAAACAAGAGCGCCTTACAGACTTCATATTACTCCAAGCTATTAAAATGACTTGAATCAGAAAACCTAAATTCTTTCTCATCCCTGCAGGGATGGTCGCCTCAGCGACAGTCGTGAATGCTGCAGCAGACGGTTTTATCCAACCATTGATTGAGCTGAATTCCATACGCCTTACCTTGCTGGAGCTGTGGTGGAGTGTATCGCTGTAGACAGTGCCAGTCTCCCAGTTCTTGATCTTGATGAAGCGGGGGCATTTGGAGGGGCTCCCGTTCTGTAGAGACTTAGTGGGTGAGGTCCTGCCCTGGGCCAGAGGCTGCAAAGAGCACAACAACAATCAATCACTTCCGAGTCTTTACTTCATGCCTTTGTACTGAGCCTGGCTACACAGTGCTGAAAAAGAAACGGCCTTTCATTGTGGGGATGTGGACTTGAGTACCACAAAAGGATATTGATTGGCCATTTTAAGATGGGAATAACATGAGAAGTATCTGGAGAAACTTAAATGGGACTTTTACAACCACTGTGAGGCATTCTCAGTTATTTCTACACAGGGAAATACAGTTTGCCATTGTGCTTGTTTCTTTCCAGCATACAGACAAAGAAACTCTTACATTGTCTACTTGTCTACCCTCTCAATCTCCTTTATTTTTTTCCACTGCAGGATAAAGGCAATCAACATTTAACAGCACGTTGATGGCAAGCTAAGTCTAGGCTCACTGGGTATTCCAATACTGTAGCTATTGACTTGTGAATGCCTGCAATTTAACCCCAACTTTAAGCGATGCTAAAGGCACAGAGATCAGAGTAATCAATGCCACACCTTGGAAGCTCTTTCATCCTCCGCCACAACCGCTGTTGATCGCACAGCGGAGCATCTCTGAACAACAGTGCCACAATCATCACGATCGCCACAGAGACGAATTCCAACAGAGCCACGCCAGTTGAGGGTCATTGTGCGTCCTCTCAAACAGCAGAGAGGATATGAGGTGGATTGAATTGAATTTGATTTTTGCACACACTGAGTGTAAAGAGCTTAGTTCCTGTGTGTTCATGCTCCAACAGCAGTAACGCCTGTGTGGCTCACACATAGCACATTATCACTGAGGTTGTGGACAGGAAGAAAGATTATTGTACCAGAAAGAGCTCTCAGTCCAACAGGCAAAGAAAATCAGATGCAGAGGAGTACATGTTATTTACAGAAAAAGGCAGAGTAGCTGTGCATTAGAATATGAATGTATACTGTAGCTTGTTGCTCACTCACCAGAAGCTATAGCTCTGGTATTTACATATAAAACAAACGTTTCTATTTGTGCCACGTGGCCGTTCAATGAAAAACTTGTAAATGTCAGTTTCTTTATTTATACATGTTGACTGGTTTTAAATGTCAGAGTCACTGTGTAAGGACAAACATCTGTTTGGCCCCCAGAAACAATTGACTTAAGAGCCAGGTCAGTTATTGAATGATAATTGTCCAATTGACCTTTAGAAAAACCCCAGCCCTGCCTTGCTGTCAAGTGTCCAAAACCACTCCCTTATTCACTCAGTCACCAATACAACAATCAATGGTTTACTCAATAATCAGCAGTGAATTTGAATTTTGGACATTCACTAGTGTGGAAGAAAACTCTTCAGGTCCAATTCTGTAGCTGGTTCAAATGAGGTTTAATCACTGACAGTGGAGAAAAGACAATGTCGCGCTGCCACACAGTCCATTCTGCCGTATGTGGCGTGAGCGATGACCTTATACACAGAACCAAAAGGGGCAGGTCTAAACAGTGGATTTACATAGATTCAATACGCGTCTCTCCCAAGTGGGAGAGACGTCCTGAGACAACATAAAGGTGTGACTTCCTCGGAACAGCTGGGTTCTTGCTAGATAGTGTCACAACAGGGTCATTCATGAAGGCCTTGATCAAGTATGTGGGATGAAGGTGCTTTGGATGAATCATAGAAAGGTGTGCTCAAGAGCTGTAGGAATTTGACAGAACATTCTGCCACCTTTGCTTTGTCACATAATTAGACTCCAATTTTCTGAAACCATTAAGTGTCTGACATGAGTTTATCGAATTAAACACTGAGCGAGGAGCCATCATAGTTAGCGTCAGTGTCTCGCAAAACGCCTGCAGGGGAACTTCTTGCTGCATGAGTCAGTACACATGCATATACTGGACACGGACACACACGGACACACACGGACACACACACGACACACACACACACACTTTCCAAACACTTTTCCAAAAGCACACGTTCCTCAGTCTGAGCACACACTACCAGGAAAGAGATATGGCTTCTTATCACGTCATACACACTACCGTCAAGAATGCATCGCCCACGCACACGCCCCACTCACGCATATATTCTCACAAGCAAGCACATTAACACGCTCTTCTCTGCAGGTCTCATGGGCAGGATCACATCTACAGGGGCCACATTTGATGGAGAGAGATGGATCAGCAGCTGCACGCATTCATTAGGCCTCCTGGAATCATCCGGTCCCATTGATGGGGGCTCGAGCAACGACACAAGTGGGTGGATAACGTGGACCATGTGCAGATTACGACACTAACCCTGTCACAGACACACGACCTGTGATCAAACCATAAGCTGGATTTAAAGCTGCACCAGCTTCCCCCCCGGAAGGATCTAATGCCTAGGTGATGGGATCTTAAGCAAAGCCTTTACTACTATGTGCAAAGATGCAACGCAGATGTGCGTGCTCAGTTTCTGAAAGCATGGAAAGTGCCAATAATTTGGATTATTTACAAGGCAAAAAAAAAAAAACAGAGAGGAAAAGGCAGCCATGGATGCACATTACACAGCACTCATCAGGCTTATGACCACTTGAAATATATGTGCACAGTTATCGATCTGAGAGAGTAGAGTAGCACAGACATATGCTTACACATCGATCTCTTCTACTCAAAATCATTTTTAAAAGGTTGAACATTTGTCTCATTTTACCTTGTCAGTGTCAGCGTTGTAGAGCTCCACCGGCATGTTTTCCAGCATTCTGTTGTTCTCCGACGCCAGCTGGGGAGATGTGCCATTTCCCACGCCAAGGTCCCTGGAGATCAAGCACAACTTGCTGTCAGGTGTGTGTGCGCTTACGTCGCGTGCAAAATAGCCCTTTTATTTCAAGTTAAAGACAGATCGTGTATAAGAAGGGGGCCATCTTTATAAATATATAAGCCATGGACTTGTACACTCTCCAAAATGCTATTAAATCAGGAATTCCTGCACAATTTCTAAAGGGTCTGCACACCCACACAGGTCCTTTCTCTGTTCAGGCCTTCGTGGGTGTGTAGACAGCTCTTGGCTGGCATCTAGGCTCTCCTATCGTTCATGTTTGCACCTGTTGCCGTGCTGCAGTGGGACAAGTCGCAGCTCTGTTGTGGTGTAAGCCACAAAAAGTCAAAAGACATTTTTTTTTTAAACCTTGAAAGTGACAAGGACTTGAGTTAATCAATCACAAAAGGTGTTTACCACACAAACAGGTGCCACTCTACTCACTACTGGCAAAGATAAAAAAGGACAGGAACTGAACAGTGAGATATATCACTCTGAGCTGTAATGAGAAGGAAGGGAAAGGGGGAGGGGAGATCACTTTGCTGCTGAATGCATAAACACAGCAAATTCACTGGCGTGTGATTTCAAGTTTGCGTCCTTACAATCAAAGACGCCCACACACACACACATCCCCATCTACATTCAACCCCCCCTCCGCCCTCCCTGACGAACAAATCTATCTCATGAGCCTGCATCCATCCACATTGTAAATCCTCACAGGCATCCCTTCTCCCTTTCACACCCCCTGTCACACTGCATCTCTTTATTGTCGCAATTTGTGTGAGCATATTTATCCCCACAACTCCAAGGTGGAGTTCAGACACAGAGAGAAGCTGCGTGTGTCGTTTGATATCAGCTTTGACAGAGTGCATAATCGGCCTCGTGCTGAATTGTGAAAACAAGTTATCAGTTATTATGTAGCATTTGATTCCTGGCAAGTAGTCGAGAATCAAGAAATTATTTGAGAGGCTTCAGAAATGTGCCCAGAAAAAAAAGAGAATTTTTCTTTTCAGAATAATTCTCATGAGCTTTTAGTTAGAATTCTTCAGAAAGCCCTCTTCCACATAAACGGAGGATACAAATATATTAGCTCCCTCCTGGAGCTGACCAAATGCCAACATATTTTTTGAATTGTATATGCTCAAACCCCATAAAGAAATGCCCTTTCACCTTTCATGCTTTCCAACGTAGACGTCTTCCTGAAATTCAATGAATATCTCAAAGTGCATTCATGAAAGACGAGGTCAATAATTACGTATTGATGCGGAGACTCTGGCCTCAATTTGATTTCAATTGGTTGTGGGAGCACAATAACAGAAAACGGAGACGTCAATATCAATACAGTACACTGTGCAGACCGTTTAGAGTCAGGGATGGAAGATTGGCTCAGATAGTGCCGCCTTACAAAAAGTTGTGCCGGGGTAAACACTAAAATTAAAAGTGATCTAAGCTCGACATTTCTCAGTCCTCATTACATATTAAAAAAAGGAGACATTGAATATACATTTGTTTATCTAAGAGGTCTTTTGCAAGCTAATTATCAATGAATTAGTGTGTGTTGTGTTGCAGTGTGATAAATGGGATTTTCTTTGCCACATTAATATTGGAAGTGACATCAATACTAATGAAGTATAATACAAACGTATTTATAAAGGAAACTAATTCCGATACGTCATAGATAGCTATGCATAGGCAGCTTCCTCTAACTGAAATAGTCATGAATCATGTCACAGTTTGCTAGGCACGTATCACTTGACTGACAATCTGTAATGGAGCCCAGCTCAGCTAGTTCAGCTAGTTTGGGCAAACCTGAATTCCCCAAACCAGCTGAACCAGAGTGAGGAGACTTTCAGTCTGAGGTCCAGGTGTACGTTTGACCAATGAAAACCTTTTTTGGAGAATCCTCAACCTCAATCTTGATTCTAATCCCAGCTAGGCTCTAACTCCAACCTGCACTCTGGAGGGATCAAGAAGGTAGTATCACATGACATATTACCAGGCCACTTGGATCTCGGCATCTCTTCTCCCAGCATTCCTCTGGCCTTCTCCATTGATCTCCTTTTTGCTGTTTTTGATGAGGCGCAGCACTGGTTCAATCTCCCTTAGCAGCTCGTTGTTCTCCTCCAGCCCGTTGCACAGGAGAGCTCCACGGCTCCCATCCCTAATCAGCAAGGGGTCCTGGGCCTGCACGCCTCCCTTCTGCAGGATGGACTGGTTGATGGTCGGAGAGGACAGGTTCTCAATGGCCCGAAGCTGTGGCTCCTTGTTGACCTGCTGCTGCTGCCCAGGACCGAACGGGCTGAGAGGGGAGCAGTGCTCGTAGGACTTTGAGGGGGGGAAGGCGGGACGCGTGACCCTCACTGTGCGTTGGCGGCCGTCTCCGGACAGGGTGGTCTCGAGGTGGGTGGTGAAGCCCTCGGGCCCACGGAGGATGAGCACGGCGTGGCTCTCGGGTGACACGTTCTTCAGCGTCTCCAGGGCCCGTTCATAGGACAGGTCCACCAGAGGCTTGTTGTTGACAGCCAGGACGATGTCGCCCACCTGCACCAGGCCACACTCCTCTGCTGCGCCGCCACGGATGAGGTCAGACACGATGACCGGCGGCTTGGACACCCTCTGCTTCACTAGAAAGCCCAGGCCACCAACCTTCCTCTTGAAAAGACGCACCGAGATGATGTTGGGCTGCAGCTGGCACACTGTCGGCTCAGACTCCTGCATGGCGCCTGTGTGTGATTGCGTTTGTGAATGTGTGTGTGTGTGTGTGTGTGTGTTTGCGCGCGTTTGTGTGTGTGTATACGTGCGTCCCCAGGGATGTTTCTGTAAAGCAACAGAAAGAGGAGGGGGAATAGAAGTTCTATTAGTTTGAGGAAATTACCTTCACCGCATATTTTTTTTTACAGCGTGTAGATTCAACATACGTCAAAGAGGGTATATGAATCATTCAAGCAGACTGTAAGATGACACTGATCATTATGTGTTATTGAACTATGGTTGCAAAACCATCACCCTGGACATGAGAAAAAATCTACGATCCTGCTGATCCAACCTGTTTGTAACTGAAATGTGGCAACAGCAAATCAAACTGGAAACCTAACAATGTTAATTGGAAACCCAAGAACAATAAGTACATTTCATGGCAGCTCTT
This sequence comes from Chelidonichthys spinosus, assembly GCA_029853015.1. Classification (NCBI taxonomy): domain Eukaryota; kingdom Metazoa; phylum Chordata; class Actinopteri; order Perciformes; family Triglidae; genus Chelidonichthys; species Chelidonichthys spinosus. The sequence goes on from CM056831.1 coordinate 7,714,370, forward strand.
GAACAGTTGACAGAATTCATAAAATTCCTCCTCTGACACCGCAGAGTTGCTGCTGATCTCATCGAGGCTGCAGGTGTCTTTGCATAATCACAACTTCCACCAAACTTCACCAAAACTTTGGAGCGCAAAATAGAGAAGGCATGCGACTAAAACCGACCCATCCCTTGTATAGTGAGGGGGGGGGCTTCATACTTGAGCCCTGAGAAGTCACCTGTGCAAAATGAAATGAGTTGTGGCAGCAAAAACGAAGCAGAGTGATGCCGTTTCCCACACCAGAATCCTTCCTTTTGTAGGAAGGGCTAGAGTACACAGGGGCTTCAATGAAGAGGCCAGTGTGGGTCATACATGCCAGTTATTTTATAACACTAAAACTCTAAGAACACATAGGAGACAAGAGGACCGACAATCATACTACGGCTGGGACACCATCCACTCACTGCTAGGATACTGGTGAATGGAGGACCTCGCCAACCGCAGCACTATAGACAAAAGGAGACAGAATGTTTAAACTCTATTTTCAATTCCAATTCTATATTAAACAATAAAAAAACCATAAAATCAATAAAGCTAAAATATATACAATACTAAACTAAAATAAACGGCAGTCAGTGCTTTGCCTGTTAGTTTAGTTTAGGACACAAGAGGTTTAAAAGCTGTATGTTTTACACACCTCTGTACTGGCAGTCAAGTCAGTCCTAGTTTGGCAGACCCACAATGAAAATCATTAAAATACAAATACCTCGGGGTGCAAGGACCCCTACCATACCCTACCAAATTAAAACGCTAACATGAGTGTAAAATAATGTTAAAAGTCTGTCCTACCAGAGCCACAGGGAATCAAACAGTCCCAGCACTGGCATGCACAAATGATTTGAAGAATGCTGCAGTCACACCTGCTGCCAATCAGTCCCTCCTCCTCTTTGAAGCCCAACAAGTGTGTTGTTTTGAGAGGTCTTATGGTAATACAAATTAATAAAGAAATGATCTATAAACGAAACGGAGCTACAGTGAGAGAGGAGCAGACTACTTTGGCACACTGGTTTCACGGCAGTGTGTCCATGACGCTTCAGTTCACGAAAGCTCTGAAATCAAATTAACAGGGAATTCAATTAACTCAAATAGAATATAATGTGTAAAAGATGTATCTAATGTCAGCAGTTTGCTTCCCTGGCAACTACCAAGGTTGGGGCCTCTTCGTGTAAAGTTTTAACTTAGTTGTCTGCGCACGAGCGTAATTTGCATTAAAACAAACAACAACAAAAACACAGTTCAACTCAACATGAACGTCCAGGGACCAAATGTCAGGGTCCCGTTATTAGATATGTTTATGGTCACGTCCTGTAAAGTGTCAATACCAATCAGCGTAATTGCTGTACTTTATATTGTGCTAAATTAAATGGCAAAACATTCATCTCAGACCAGTGACTCTTAGTCCGATTAGTTTTTACATACCTCAGTATGTAAAGCAGGCAGGTATTTTGTCGGTAGTGCGTCATGTAAACATGTTGGATTCCATATCATTAAACCGTAACGTGTACGACGTGTTCCTATAATTAAACACATAGCTGCTGCTCGTACACGCAGAAAAAAACAAGCAGTTACCAGAACTGCAAACAAAACCAATGACACATTTAAATTGCATTAGCGTAGGCTAATAAATCACATGTTTCTAAAAAAAAAAATAATAATAATAAAATATCCGAACTTAAACGTCGAGTCATTAAAATTGTGCACTGCTCTTTCGGCAAAAAATGCGCAAGATGTTTCCGTTGAGCTTGAATTTAATGGGAATTTCCCAGAGCAACAAGTTCTATCACACTTTTTTTTACGGGGATAGAAACAACAACAACCCCATTATAAGGCTGAAAACTTCTATGTCGTTTGTGACGAGAGAGGAAAACGCATCCCGTCGTAGCCACAGGTTTGCGCGTCGTCAGTGCGGGAACGCTCCATCCATCCTCAACAAGAGCGCTTCTACATCCCCATCCAGCGGGGGAATGCGCAGCCTCGCGCAGAAACAAAAAGGAGACATACTGGAGGGAATTATAAAAGGACCAACTCACCCCCCCGAGAACAAGGTCGCTGTCACAACGACCTGCCGCAGTGAACTTGGAAATTAAAAACTCCTGCGCTCCTCTCTACCTCAGCAGCGTCTGCACGGGTCCGTCATCCAAAACGCGTCTCCAAGTCGCAGCGGCGCGCTCTGCCTCTAGAGACGAGGCATGCTTGTGCCTTTTCCGCGCACCGGGGCGCCTTATAAATGCAGAGCAACGGGAGACACGGTGACGAGCTGGGAGAGAGCCGTGCGCGGGCATTTAAATGAACTGTGGGTGGGTTTAGTTATGTCGGCTATCGTCATCACCCAGCATGCGGCAGCCGACTCTCCTCACATTCACAGTCCAACCCAGAGCACCACCGTTGGCCTTCAGAGGGATGCGAGGGGAAAGGTGTGTCGCCGCTAAAGCGTGAACACTCGATTGGGGAGCTTCTTGAACTCGCAGGAAAGTGTGATTATAGGCGCGGGGGAGGACGTTTGGAGCACTGATCCTTTGGAGAACTGGAACCGAAAGGGGCTGGAGAGATGGGGATGCGACTAAAACACCCATCTTCACTTCTGTTACACTTTACAAGTCTTCTTGCGTGAGAAATCTACATTACAGACAGACGGCTGTGACCAATTTGGTGCTCTATACAATATTTTAGGTGACCCCCCCCCCCCCACGCCCACACACACGCGCACGCACACGCACACACACACACACACACACACACATTCACTATCAATCTGCATATTCAGATTGAACTGCATGCATGTCTTCGGGTTTTAAATAGAAATAACCCCACGAAATAAAAATCGCATTAGAAACAAGACATCAATAATTATAGATAAGTCAGCCTATTGCACAAAATTAGCTATTAATGAAACAAACTACAATTATTGCACAAACCTTTTTTTTGTTTTTGCTGATGTTGCATCACTGTGCTGGGTGTTCTGTTTTAATAAAAAATAAATAAAGGATGAAAAATTAACAGACACATGGTGTTTGCTAGACATAAGACTAATAATGGTCTCTAACCAGAGAGCACATAAGCAGCAAAGTGCATTCAAAGATATGAGAGAGCTAAGGCATGGAGTATTAACAGTATTGATGTGCACTTTAACACTGATGTAAAGTTTAAAGGCTTACAACATTTTTTTTCTAAAGGGGACAAAACAAATAGCATTTGAATACAAGTAGTAGCCAGATGTAGGCTATGACACAGCCAACAGCTGAGACCTTCCAAATGTATTTAAGGTGGGCAACGTTAATTGATGTCATGTCTAACTATCTGATTAGCAAACCATATTACTATCGTCCAAAAGTAACTCTTCGTTTTGTCATGATAACGCTTAAATAACATCTTTTCTGGGGTTACGGCACATCAGAATCAAATACCTCAAGTTAAAACATTGAGATCCCACCCCCCACCCCCCATTTGCAGCATCCAATGGCACCCCTTGCCGTTGAACTGTCAGCACAGAGAGACTGAGCACAAATACAATTAACCTGCCATACTTTTTAAGACATTTTATCAATTTAGCCTGAGATTGAGATTAAAATCCTCTATAAAAACTGAAAGCAATAGCCTTAAAACAAGACGACAGTTTATTGAGCATTTACCTTTACAGGGTTTTTGAATTGTGCCCTCAGGTGATCCCTTTTTAAATCATTATGCAGGGAGCCTCAAATAGAAAGAGGGGAGATAATTGCTCTTTATCACAGCTCTATTCTGCAGTAGAAACAAGTCATGTAAATAGCCAGCCCCAGCAGACCTTTGAGGCATGTTATGTTCATGAAAATATAGGTTGCATGTATGAAAGAAATGGAGCTACAGTGGTAGAGAGGCAGGGGAGTGGACCAGACTACTTACACAATCTGTGAAGACAGTGATTTAAAGGCAGTGTGTCCATAAGGTTTGCGAAAGCATTGACTGTCAAGGTCTGAAATCAATTCCTCACAATTAACAGAACATGTCAGAGTAAGTGACAGGGGTTGCAGTTGAACAGTCAAAAAATTAGGTACTAACTCCCATTCTTAACTCCTATTCCTTGCCCTCTGGGGCAAACGTCACAGGGTCAAGGAAAGGACTTAAAAGGACTTAGGAAAAGATGGCCACGGTGCTCAGAGAATCCGACCAGACTTTCACTAAGCTACGACATTATAATGCTGCTGATGATTGACAGCTGATGATCGGCACCGGTGAAAGACGTGGGTCTGCGGTGGAGAAACTACAATAATGGACTGCAAAAAGCACATCCTCCACTTCTCCCCATGTTGTTGATTTTATAAACAACTGGTTCACTGACCGGCTTCAGGTCCAGCCGCTCCTCCTTCCTGTTTGACCGGCTTTATTTATATTTTATTTGTGGTTTTAGTTTAGTTTTTGTCAAACTTTTGTAACATGATTGAAATAAATAAAAATATAATTAAATTATTATCACTGTCCACACATATTTATCAACACATTTCCAATTACTATATGTCTGCATGACAGTAATTTTTAAATATGCAAATAAGCAAATAGTTTGTTTTCATGAACGGCCGAGGTGTACGGAACTTTAAATGTTGCTCTCGCAAGGAATTGTGGGTCGGCGTGATCTCCTTTCCTTTCGTATAGGAAGGTCCTTTGCATCCTAAAGGAGATATGAAAGGAAGCATTGGAGCTCCTTTCCTTTGCATTTAGAGAATTTGAACGGCCTCACCTCTGCTCAGCCAGCCTCAGAGACTTTTGTGGACACCTCAGTCAGCATTTCCACTCACAGAGAGTTGTGAAGCAGAAGTTTGTTGGATTGTGGGACAACCAGCTTGACTGCCATGCTTATGTCCATTAATGTTTGTGAATAGCAAAGACTTAACGCTGGTATTGCAAATCATGTTTACAAGTTTACTTGGTTTCCCCAACCAAACTTTCCATTGGGGCATCTCAATAACTACATGTTTTCTATAATAATAATACAAATAATATGAATAATTAAGATGCATTACAATCATATTAGTAATTATTATTATAATATAAAAAATAATTATCATTATTATTGTAATGCATCTTAATTGTATTACAGTAAACGTTATAACGTTGTGTTTTTCAAACTTTTTGTACTGCTTATTTCCTGCTGGAATAAAATAATTTAACATTTAATGGCAAAGTCGCTATGTTTTCGATGCCTTCACTTTTTTGGATTAAATCAGACAGGGATGTTGAATAAAATTGATAAGTTCTGGCACAGCACTACATAGAAACATTTCCACCAGCCACCACTGGTCTAGACAATAATCAGATACAAGACTTCGTAAAACATTATTTCATTCAAACTCAAACAAGTTGCAATGCATGCAAGCAATTAGCTCGAAGTCATACAATTTTCCCAAAAGCAACATTTTGCAGTGATGTCCTCAACAGCTAAACACACCATCCAAAACACTAAAAAGTGAGCAAACTGTCCCCCCCTCCCACTGTGTTGCGGCTGGGATTCGGTGATGCACTCGGCTGTGTTATCACTTGCAGCTCCTACTTGGGGTTGTGAGTCAGCAGGCAGTCTATGGCAGTATAAAATAGGTAATAAAAGGTGTGTTGATAGTCATGACAACCATGAGAGGTCCTTGAGCATTCAGCCTCAACTGGCCACCCAAAATGTTGTTCCGTTTCCAACAGCAGAACGCGATTATCAGCCATGGACAGACATGGAGGAGCACATTCACACAAATCTTCTGGGTCGTCTGGTCACTTAGCCATGATATATTTGCTAAATCTGCATAAAGCCTTTTCAGCTTTCCAATCTTTCCACTGCATGTTTTAATGCAGAAAGCTTATCATAAAAACAGTGAATCTAATATCAGTATCGAAAATACCTTGGATAAATCCCAAAATGCTGGATCGGAAGGTACCCCTTCAGATATAAGCTCATTTATGCTACTCAGCAACTAAACAGTTGCGGTTAAACACTGTTGTACTACCTAGTTTTCCATGAGTGTCATGCTCAATTGCACTTGCACATTGTAGCTGCTGCCGGACACACTTAAGGGCCATTTCAGGACCAACCCTTTGGCTGCAGAACACCTTGTGTAACACCTGCAGGCGATGCGATGTGACTGAATCACCAAGTATGAAAATTTGGCTCAACTCCTGATTACAGTGTCTAGCCCACTTTGGTAGAGGTGTGATAGCGGATGTCACTCTGGACATTGAAGCCCCTCTTCTCTGTTTGCCGTGAGCCTTTGTTTTCCACCAGCATTTCTTGAGGTTCTCCCCAGAATAACAGAAACATAATTACCTCCATCTCTCAGAACGGCTGAGAGTGGAGTCCTTTTCCTTGTGTTATAAGTAGGTGCCGCACAGACATTTCGGGAGGTACATAGAGTCCGCTATAGCACATAGTTTATTGAGCTGTGGGATGAGATATAACCTGGTAGAGATCAAAATGCGCGTGGTTGATCATGCTCCATCACTGAGACTGGCCTTTGCCTCGCATCATCTATCACTTGATGTGTCTGCTCCCTGTATATCTCACACATGTGCTCACACACACACACACACACACACACACACACACACAGCGGGGTTTAATGAACATTTAAAAAGAGAGATTTCATTGAATCCACTTTAAGGATGTATCTTTAGACACGCATATTCTCATTCACTGCACACACATACACCCACAATTCCGTGGTCGGCCATGTCATTATGTCAATCACTTCCTGCTTGAGTGGTACCATCTGCCCTCTCATAATGCCACACACCATGTGGATCGCTGTGCAAAGCCCCTGCTTAGCAGTTACGTCGCACATTGCCCAGAGTTAAGACTCCCTGGTTAAAATGACATCGGCTTCTTTGTCTGCATCTCCCCCACTTCCTGTTTGACCCTTTTTTTAAAAAAAAATCCCATTAAAGAAAATATTTATTCTGTTTGCATGACTATGTTTTCACGGCTTTATGAAAGCCTGTGCCAATGATTTCCCAACGCATGTAATCCAGAACCACTATAATTCACATCTCTTTAAATTCTGTCTTTTCCATGTGAGGTTTTCCGTTCCATCAACCTGTTGAACCGACAGCCAGTCCTTCACCAGAAAATAACATTGGTGCATGTAGCGTGCCGAGGGTCTGACTGTATTTGCAAGACAATTACTAGCATTATCACAGCCAGAGTGCAAGTGTGAATGTAGGCTATAGTGAATATTTAGCCTCAATTTTACAGATCCCCTGCAAAATGACACGATACACCTATACATAAGGGCACATCTTGTCTTGACACTGCAGTGATTTCACATTTAAACTTTTTGCAACATTTTTAAGGCAGGTCATTTGTCATGTTTTGGACAAGTGTCTTTTGTTTCTATGGCAACTTTTACTTAAATATTTTCCCATTGTGTTCTTGCTTCCCGTCTGCATAGTGAATGGATCATGAATTAAAATAACTGTGTTTACAGACACAGATAGAATCACTTTGTAGTGTTAATTGTGGAATCAAATTAACAATATGAATGGAGAATTATGTATGATTAAAAACAAAACCCTTAACTCAACTTGTGTGGAGTGATTACATGTTGGACTGAATGAATGTTTACTGATTACGTAGATGTTTCCACCTCTATGAGCGAATACATGCTAATGAAAATAATTCCAGAAATCTGTTTCAATGCTTTTAAGATATCTGTTTATTTTGTTTGTTTTGGATCCACTGTGGCTGGATATCTTGTGGCGAACCCCAAAAATTATTCTACCCCCAATTTTTAGCAGTGCACACTAAGGTGTGTTCCTCAGGGGGTTGGTTCACCATTTTGAATATTTATTGAGGGCCAAAGGTCATACAGACATTCATGGTTCCCTGAGGATGAATCCTAATGACTTTTGTGATCCACTGAAGTTTTCTATGCGATGCATCGGCCTGAAATTTTGTACCGACATTCATGCTCCCATGAGGATGAATGCTAATTCAGTGATCCCCCAATTCATGTTATTTTCTACACTCATGCTTCTCACTATTTTTGCACTTTTTCTTTTTCTCACCCTCTCCTCAAGGGCTTGTTCTTTTGGGATTTTTTTATTATATATTTCTGCAAATTTTTCCATTATTTTTCCAATTCACTTCTATGTCCCTTTCTATGTCAGTTTTTATGAAATAACTAAAATCAAACTTTGTATGATGACAAATTAAGAGCTTTAGATTTACACAATCACTGTCTGCCACTATTTTAAGTTATGCCTAGTTTCTTAAATAATTTCCTGACTTGCTAGGTTTATTGCTCGAGGCAAATGTAACTCACTCTCTACTTTAGTACTAGCATTGAATTGGATTACAAACCGAAGAGACTGAAATGACAGCTGGCCTCTTCAATGCATATCTGCTTTCTGACCAGTCCTGTGATTCAACCCCAAATTGCTCCCCCCCGAAAAATAAAAAAACATACTGCAGGGTGTGGCTATTGAGCAAAGACTGCACAGTTCCTAATGTTGGCATCAAAGGGAATCCTTAAATAAGAATGAAAAAGAGAAAGGTAGTCCATGCCGCAATTTACAATGCAACAAACAACAAACAAACAAAACATGGAGGGCTTAATTTTACAACAGTTTAATACTTCAATACTGCTTTCAAAGGTTTGTGCAGGAAAAAGTTAACTTAAACAGGCATTTTCAATTTTCAACAACTATCATTCTATATACACGTCTGGCTCACTTTTAGTATTTTGGACAGTGTGTTTTGACTAACAGGTAGCATACCAGCTAAGTGGACTCATGCCCCTTTTCCACCGATGCATTTTGAGGGCCGGTGCCTAATCGTGACCAGTTCTTCCTGTTTCAACAGACAAAGAACTGGCTCTAGCCAGCCAGCGTGATATTGCTAACAATAACATTAGCATGCTACTTTCTGACTGCCGTTGGCTCACAAACCTTACCAGCGACCAACATAACTTAACATCTGACTTCACAGCGTCGTGGACAGGTTTGTTTGTGTTTGTAGAGCTGTCGGACATTGACGATATTGAACGGAGGTCCAACCTGCAGACCACTAAACATCAAACACTCTGATCATTAATATTGCACACACACACTGCTCTACACCTTTAAAAATATTGTGAGTTCAGTATTTTGTGTATTTCATTGTATAATTTGTCAAATAAATACATTTCCTGAAAAGACATGTCTGCTTTTGTATGCTTAATCAACAGAGAAACAAACACAATGCAAGTAATGCACATTTTGAAAATTATCTCTACACACGCGCACGCACACAGTATTTTTTCTGACGTGACAGACTACTCCGTGAGCCACAGGTGGCTAGCTAGCTAGCTCATACCATACGAAGAGCTACACGAGGACTTAACAACAAAGTACATGCAAAATAACATTCTCCGCATGACTTGTCGTACCTGAAGAGGGATATATGAAATAAAGAAGAACAGACACGGTGTTGAACATCTCTATAACACCTCAAATACTTGTAATAATTGTTTTACTTTTTAATCAAATGTCACAAACATATTTATTAGTATTTATTCTGTTTTAATCACACATATACCCACACATGAAATCACACTATTACACAAGGCACCATGTGAAATAGAGTCCCCCTCTAGTGTACCGGCTCCCCGGCACTCCAATAAAGAAACCAAGCAGGTAGAATTACACGTTTACCAGTGGTGAGATCGTGGGTGTGCCCAGACAACAGGTGACATCCGTCTTGCCATCTGCTGCAATACTGATGTTACCTGTAAAGATGGAAATTGGTGTATCTTTAATTTCATTTGTTTTTCTTTAACTGTAATGTGATCAATCCCAGGTAGTCTCTGCTAGGTAACATTAGCTAACGTTAGAGCTAGCGGGCTAGCGTTAACATCTTACATTTAATGTTAATAAGAATCAAAACTTGTTAGATATTACCTTTCTTCTTGAATGTGTTCTCCATCTACAGCGTTCAAGGAGAGCAGCACAAATGTGTTGTTTCCTTCTTGTGTTGATGCCGATGTAGCCTTGCAATAGCGATGCAGTCTGCCATGTTGTTATGTTTGAAGTTAGCGCTAGCAGGGAAACTCATATGTACACAAGTTAAACCAACTGCGAACCAGCACGGGCACCAGCCAGGTCCTTGAACTAGGTTTGCGTTGCTGGAAAAGGGGTATCAGTGCACTTACTGCTGTACCTCTTTAATTTAGTTTTTATCAATCAATCTATCAATCAACTTTATTTATATGGTACTTTTCATACCTTGCAGTTGCACAAAGTGCCTCACAGAAAATAAAATAAAAACAAAACGAAAACTGAGGAACAAGGAAACACCATGAAAACCCAAACCTCCCACCCCCACAAATATACACACAGAGATACACCAAGACATACACACTCACACACATAGTCATACTCACAGACATTCACACCCACACACACAAACATACACACACCCACACACATACACTAGCTGTTGCTGAGGAGACATGACTGGGCACCGAGATCTGAGGTGAGGAAGAAGCTACCTTTAGGGCGGCGCACACCAAGATCAAACATGGTCCATGACTGCAGGGGGCGCCACCACAGGGATCACCCCAGCCCAGGCAGACAGGAGGCTCCACACCATGGTGTAGAGCTCTCTAGCCACCCAGGACAAGGCCGTCCACAGGACAGCACCCTCATCGGTGGACCAGAAACAACTCCTGGTGTGGTAGGCCCACAGGAGGAAACACTGGAAAAACCGGGGGCTAAAACAGTAAAATAAGAGAAAATGTATGAAAGCTAAAATCTGAAGGAGTAAAAACAGTAAAATGTATAAAATGCAAAAAATAGACCCAATAAATAAAACAATAAAATAAAACAATAAAACAGGATAAGCTGAAATAAATAATATAAAAATCAATAATAAAAAATGTAAGAAGTATAAAAGGAATTACATTTACATTTGGTCATTTAGTAGACGCTTTTGTCCAAAGCGACTTACAATAGGTACATTTGTCAAAAGAAAGAAACAAAGAAACCACAACATATCATTGCCGATAAAGTAAGGGCTTAAAAATAGTGTTAGATCAAGTGTTAGATCCTCGTCTGAGTAAAGTAGTAGCAGTTCAGCAAACATACCTTAAGAACAACAACAGAGAAGAGTATGGACTTTGCTGAGCGACATTTGTTTGATTTCAGCGATGTTGGTACCAGCCGGCCAGCTGAAGTAGAGGAGAGAAGTGCTCGCTTCGGGGCGTGTGGTTTGACCAGTGAAGGATGCCGTTCCATTGCCATTTCCATGGCCTTGGAGTCCAGCCAGGAGAGAGTTGCAGTAGTCAAGGCGGGAGATGACCAGTGCTTGGACCAGGAGTCGGATACTGTAGAGGGCAAATCTGCAGGATCGGGCCACAGCAGTGATGTTGGGGGTGCAGGATAGTTGGTCATCGAGGATTACAACCAGGTTCCTTGCAGTTGAGGAAGGCATTACTGTGATGTCCTCGACAGGGGCCGACAGTTCCATGCGAGGGCAGTCTTTCCCCAGGATGAAGAGGAGTTTGGTTTTATTCAGGTTAAGCTTGAGGCGATGTGCAGTAGTCCAGACTGTCCGAGATGCGAGATGCAATGTGAGTTTCAGAGGTTGGGGGAAAAGAGATGAATAGCTGGGTGTCATCATAGTGAGAACAGAAGCGGTCCTAATACTGAGCCTTGAGGGACACCCGTGTCCAGAGAACAGGGTTTGGACCTTCCATGTGACCTGAAAGGTGCGATTTGTCAGGTATAATGTGAACCAGGTTACAGCAGAGTAAGTTCAGCCAGAGTGGAGAGGAGGATTTGGTGGTTGACTGTGTCGAATGCAGCAGATAGGTCGAGGAGAATGAGAACGGAGGAGTTGGATGAGGCTCTGGCGTCTCGCAGGGACTCGGTCACTGTTAGGAGGGCCGTATCAGTGGAGTGAGCAGTCCTGAATCCTGATTGATTAGGGTCAAGGAGGTTGTTCTGCGAGAGATAGGATGACAGTTGGTTGTAGGCGGCATGTTCCAGGGTTTTAGAGAGGAATGAAAGAAAAATACAGGTCTGTAGCTTTGGATGTCATCAGCGTCTAGGGTGGTTTTTTAAGGAGGGGCTTCACTGTAGCCGTCTTAAAAGCTGCTGGAATGAGACCTGAGGTGAGGGAGGAGTTGATCAGGGTGGTGAGGAATGGCAAGATGTCGTGTGAAATGTCTTGGAGAAGAGAGGAGGGAATCGGGTCGAGGGAGCAGGTAGCAAGGTGTAGTTAGATGTAACAAGTGCATGAACGTCTTCAAAAGGTGAGGGGGCTAAAGCTGGTAAGGCCATCAGAGTTGAGAGTTAGTGCAGATGTTCTGGGAGGTTATAGGAGTGAATGAGGAGCTGATGTCATTTACTTTCTTGGTAAAGTAAGTTGCAAAGTCATCAGCAGTAAGGGAGGAAGGAGGGGGAGGGGTAGGAGGGGTGAGGAGGGAGGAGAACATGGAGAAGAATTTCCTGGGGTTGGAGGCGGAAGAGTTGATCTTTGCCAGGTAGAAGGCAGATTTACCTGCCGAAACAGTTGAGGTGAAGTCAGAGAGGAGGAGAGAATTAGAAAACAAGTCAGTTAAAAGCCTGATTAAAAAGGTGGGTCTTGAGCCTCTTTTTAAAAACATCAACATTCTCTGCGGCCCTGAGGTTCTCCAGCAGGCTATTCCACAATCGGGGGCCATAATAACTGAATGCCGCCTCCCCGTGTGTTTTAGTTCTTACCTGTGGTATGGTTAAAAGGCCAGCACTGGAGGACCTCAGGTTCCGTGAGGGTTGATTCGGTAAAAGTTTAGCAGATAAATAAGAAGGCCCAAGACCATTAAGACATTTAAACACTAGTAAAAGAACCTTAAAATCGATCCTGAAGCGCACAGGGAGCCAGCGATCTTAAAACTGGTGTAATGTGCTCCCGCCCTCTGGTCCTCGTCAGCACGCATGCGGCTGAGTTCTGTAGTAATTGTAAATTGCATGTTTCCTTTTTGGGAAGACCAGAGAGCAGGGTATTACAATTATCTAAACGACAGGAGATAAAAGCCTGCACCAGCACCTCCGTGCTGGCCTGAGAGAGAAACGGGCGGACTCTGGCTATATTCTTAAGATGGTAAAAACCTATCTTTGTTATGTTTTTGATGAGTGGAATAAAAGTGAGCTCAGAGTCAAAAATCACACCCAGATTTTTTTACAGATTTGGAGGGTTTAAAATCCTGTAACTTTGGTAAAGTTTTCTCTCTCTGGACTTCAGGACCAATGACTAAATCCTCTGTTTTGTCCTGATTGAGCTGCAGGAAGTTTGCTGCCATCCATGACTTGATGTCTACAATGCAGTTAAAAAGGGCATCAATTGGCCCTGTGTCATCAGGAGACACAGCCATGTACAGTTGCATATCGTCAGCATAACTATGAAAGCTGATGCCGTGCCTCCTGATGACGTCCCCCAGGGGAAGCATGCAAAGATTAAAAATTGACCCTTGGGGAACCCCACACTTTATCTTATGGGTTCCTTAGGAACATGTATCCATACTTACAAAGAAACTTCGATCAGTAAAGTAGGACGTGAACCAGTTAAAAACAGTACCAGAGAGGCCGACCAGGTTCCTCAGTCTATTTAATAAAATGTGATGGTCTACTGTATCGAAGGCGGCGATTAGATCCAGTAGTACCAAGACTGTGAGTTTATGATTATCTAAATTACACCTGATGTCATTTAAAATCTTTAAAAGTGTGGTTTCTGTATTGTGGTTCCTCTTAAAACCAGACTGATGGGTTTCTAAAATATGTTTTGAGTATAAGAACTAATTTACTTGATTAAAAACAAGTTTTTCTAAAATTTTACTTAAAAATGGAAAGTTGGATTCGGGCTGGTAGTTATTTAAAACATTGGGGTCTAAATCATTCTTCTTCAGAAGGGGCTTCACCGGCGCCGTTTTAAAGGAGGTGGGGAAGACACCCGTCTGAAGAGAGTAATTCACCAAATACAACAGCTGTTCCTCAAAGAATCAATAGTTTTAAAAAACGTTGTGGGCATTAGATCTAAAAGGCAGGTTGTGGGCTTTACCTGGGAGGAAACTCGACCAAGTTTCCTAGCATCAACCAGGGCAAAACTCTCCAGTGTTTCCTCCAGTAAAAGCAATGATCCAGGTGTTAAAAGCTGTTGGGATAAAAGACTGAATCTGATGTCATTGATTTTTCTGTGGTCTGCAAAGTCCTCGCAAAGGGCGTTATCTGTTGTTTTGGAGGATTTTTTAAAATTTGTGTTTGTTAAAAGATCAATTGTTGAGAATAGGAATTTGGAGTTATTTTTATTGTCATTGATTAATTTTTGGAAGTGGGAGATTCTTGCTTGTTTGTTATTGTAAGTTTTGAGGTTTTGACTTAAAATTTCATAGCGAATGGTTAACTTAGTTTTCCTCCATCTCCTTTTAGCAAGATTGTATAAATGTAAGAATGTCTTATACCATCATGTTGCTATGTAGTCCGTCTGGTTGCTATGCAGTCCGTCTTAGTTGCTATGCGGTCCGTCTCTGGAACCTTCTTGCTATCGACATCAAGACCTCTCCAACCATCCCCATTTTTTAAATCCAGACTAAAAACCAAACTATTTCACGATGCCTTCAACTAAACCTCTCTTGCACCTGTGGTCTGTTAGCTTTCATGTTTTCATCTGTGCTGTGTTCTGCTTTTATGAATTTGTTTTGTAGTTATTTATTTGCTTTTGTAATTTCCGTGTACTATGTTTCCTGTGAATTCCAATGCTTTTTAATAAATTTGACCTGTTATGACATGACATTTTAGATATTTTAATATTTGATTGTTATGATTATGTGAAGCACATTGGGCTACCGTTCTGTGTATGGAATGGGCTATAAAACATGACTTGACATGTCCTACAACACAGCTTGTTTTGAGTTCAAATGAATGAGTTTCCCATGACAGCCCATTGGTGTGTAGTTTGGGGGGTTATTCACAACCCACAAAACCAAGGGAGTAGGTTTGATTTTGAGATTGGTGGGGACACAAAAGTGCTCCAAGGCAGCACTCCTGAAAGTTGACATTTTTTTGCATTAGCAATCATAATTTCATGTCATGAAGATGTTATAGGTTAGATTACTTAATATTAATTTATTACATGTTATAATTATAAAACCACATGAACATCTAGAATCTGAGGTTTTTGTAGTGTTTGTCTGTGGACCCGGACTGAGAGACCAGAGGCTGAGCGGCAGGTTTAAAGTGTTTATTTACAACAGGTAATAGTGCGGCGAGCTGGGGCCTGTACTACGAAGCAGGATTTGTGCTTAGCGAGGTAACTCAAGCCTTAACTCTGGGTTTTCCGTCCTACAACGCTGGTTCACTTCTTACCGGGGTAGATCGCCATGGTAACTTACGCTGTGGAGCTAACCTGCTCCGGAGCAGGTTATGTTCCTGATAAGAGATCAACGTGGAGAAACACACCACCGACTGACCAATCACCTGTCTTGGTGCGCGGATAAAAAAAAAAAAAGAAGCTCGGTGGATCGTGAGAGGGTCTCGTAGAAGAACTATAGAGTGTACAGAGACCGGCAAAACCCTTTTGTCCCTGACGATGTTTTATATGAGAGATACAGATTCTCATCAGAGAGAAAGACTTTTCTTTGTCAGCGTACAGCCTACTTACCACTTTGAATTATGTTTTTATATTTATTTGATTTGCTCCTAAGTCAGTTTTACACCACCGGGATTGCAGCTGAAAGAATGAGGCTGATATTGTCATAAACCACATTATAAGAATACATCCAAGAACCATGGACCGCTGCAAAGACCCTCAAGTACATGGGGCAGTAACTCTACCACTAAGCTATCAGCGAAGTTAAAATGATGATGTAGTCAGTCAGATCTACTAGTGTCCTCATGATGGGGCAGTCATATTATACTACTAATACTGTTAATACGACTTACGCATTCACACAGTCGGCGAGTTTTTGCCAGCTGTCCTTCCTCCATTTGGCAGATGAAACTGTTGCCTTTTGCCTGCATTATATGTTTAACTTCTTCGTATTTCTGTAAGATTATGGTTCGCTCCTCGTACGTGAAATACGCCGCTCCGCTGCCGTAGACTGATCCATGTAAGTGACTGGTCAAATGCTGCAAACGCCGCCTCTTTCATGTGCACGCGCTCATAGCTGGACAGGTAAACCCTGGGTTGAGTTAACGAGTTGATAACCAGCTTCGTGTGACTGCTTAGCTCTGATTGCCTTTGTTAGGGTTACTTAAGCTGGATCTCTGAAAGATACCCTGGGTATGTTGAACTTGCTTCATAGTACAGGCCCCTGGTGCGGGTGACGTGGCCGTGCGGGCAGGTCGGCAGTAGACGGCCGAGGAGACAAGCAGGCAGGTAGGCAGGCAGGCAGGCAGGCAGGCAGGAGCGCAGAGGAGAAGCGCTGGGGATTTCCTGGAGAGCGAAGCCACAAGACAGGCGTTAGCAGAAACAGCTACGGTACACGGAAGTACATTCAGGTTTACAAAGAGAGTGATACGACGCACGTCAACATCACCGTAGGGACTGAATCATCTGGCGATGAAGTGGTGGAGAGACCAGGGTTAAGTAGGCTGGAGTTGATGAGCTGAATGGGAACAGATGCGCCTACTCTGTCTCGGCTGCTGGCACGCCCACTGGACACACCCCGAGGAGGGGCTGGTGAGGGAGAGGAAATGAGGGGGAAGACAGACAGGGAAAGAAACTTTTGTTTTTCAAGGGTTTCATCTAGAACCTACAAAAGGAGTTCCACCAAGAACCCTTTCATGTTTCAAGGGTTTTATCTAGACCTCACGCAGGGGGATCTAAAAACATCCCTTTTCAAAGGTTTTCACAAATAACTGTCTTGTCCTCTGAGGGTTCTATAAAGAACCATATTGTATTCTACAGATCAGATACGTTCATATTATATTGTGGTCATTTATCATGTTGACATTGAACAAACATTCAAAACATTTTAATGAGAAAAATCCCTGGGAGATCAAGGTTCAATTCCCGGCATCAACAAACCCTGATGTAGTAGCCCCAAAGTAAGTGTTACAATATGATTTTTTCATCGGTTAAGGCTTGGCCTCTGACATCAAAGACCTTTCTTTATCACTGAACTTTTGTGCAGCTTCACAAATTGACTAAGCCAGTCAGCAGGGTACAGCAGCCATGGTATGAGGCCGATCATGGAAAAGTATGAGTAGGAGACAAATACATGAGTAAAATTGTCTGTAAAATAAGTGTTTAATTGTCTGTCACTAATTCACACATCTCAGTAGGCATTAACATGGTCACTCTTCGTCAACCAGGCCTTGAACTCACAACTTCAAACTGTATCTCTAGATCACCTGACTTGTAACAAACTTTCAAAAGCCTTTGTCCAGTGAGTAGTATAGCTCACTTAGATGCCCCAGAAAGAGGGGTTATATCCTTGCTGTAGGGACCCAGGGTTCAATTCCCCTGGCTGCTTCTTTGCTGTGTGTCAATTTCCTCCTGAAGAAGGGATTAGTGTAACTAAACTTTAAAAAATAAACACAATTATAGCTGCTGCGCAGCAATGGGTCGGGTCCGGACTATTTTTGGCAATTTTAGGCAATTCTGAGCAACAAACAGGAGAATAGGAAGGCAAGACAGTTGACATTGTAATGTTCATTTGCACCAGTTGAGACTGAAATCCACAATTTCTGGAACCAAAGACCATTGTCTATCACACTGAGCTAATTGGCAAATGGCAACTCAACTGTGGCTTCACAAATTGAGTAAGCCATTCACTGTTGCGCAGGCAGATTTGAAAACACTGTAAAAAAATAAATAAATCAGTCTTTGGGATAAAAATTCTGATATGTTTTTGTCAAACATCATCTACCATGACTCTAACATTTTGTACATTTGTTACTCAAAGACTACCAAGTATTTTGATGCATTACCATTATCACCCTTGCTGGGGCTAGAACCCACATCGTCTGGTACAAAGAACCAGCTCCTAGTCAACTGAGCTAATTGTCTGGAAGTGCAATCAGCAAGGTATGATATCTCTCAACATGGGAATTGAACCTGTGACCTAAAAGCAGAAAACAGTTTGTACAGACAGAGCTAAACAGACACATGATCAGCTCCCTCTGTCTGACCACTGACATGAAGGAGCTGTCAACCTGGCTGTGTGAGTGAGTGTGGCGAGTCAGAGGAGGCCCTGATCTACACATTATGCTGGATAGCTCAGTGGGTAATGGTACAGATTTGGAGGTTGGGGTTTAAAATCCCAGTCACAGCTAATCTTTGCCTGGGTCAACAAGATTGGCTGATGAAGGTCTTGCTTTCTTATAATTAATGGTTGTGAAAATAAATTGGTAACAGAACATTTCAGTTTCAGGACTGCCCTTATTTGTATGTCTGATCAGAATGTGTAAGGTGACAGAATAGTATGGTGGACCTGATGACTCCACCCAGCTAACAGGTTAGCTCAGTCACTACTGCCAGTGACTTTAGACTGGGTGGCAGGTGTTCAAATCGCAAGATGGGCAATTATGTTGTTATGTTGCAGTTTGATCAACAGGATCTGGAGAAGAACAGATAAACAAAAAAATGGATATGAAAAGTATTTGTATCAGTAGTCACAAGGAATTGTATTTTGCACCATTATTGGTAAGTGTTATCAGGAAGTATGTCCCTGGTGACACGGGATCTTATACCCATGCTTTCAACAATCCCTGAAGAACTCTTTCTTCCAAAAACGGCTCTCTGGATCAAAATAGTTCTTACTGGAACCCTTAGCGTTACCAATAACCCTTTTAAAACCTTTTATTCCGGAAAGGGGTTTTAAAGGGTTCTCTGGATCAAAATGGTTCTTACTGGAACCATTAGTGTTACCAAGAAACCTTGAAAAACCCTTTCTTCGGGAAAGGGTTTTTCAGAAGCAAATGGTTCCAGGTAGAACCTCAGCCCTTGTGAAAGAACCCTATTGGAACCCTTATTTCTAAGAGTGTATACACCCTTGAAGTAACTTACACTTTGACTCCTAAAGAAGTCTCTTATATCTACTTTTCTTTTCTTTGACATCCTTCAAATCCTGTACAGCACACATGTACACACACACGTACATGCATGCAAACAGACACAAACACAAATGTAAATGACACCACTGATATTAAAATCCATCTAGCTGACGTGACCCAGGTAGAACAAATGCCGAACATGTTGGCAACTTACACTCGCAGTTGCAGATAACATGCACTGCCTCTCGTCCGGTCCAACTAGCAGGTTGCAGGTAGTTTTAACAAGCAGAAGGAGTGGCAGTGGGGACAGCCAATCACATGTGAGAAACCAGCAGCAATTCAGGGAGCGGTATTTAGGTTAGAGGCAGGAATTCTAGAAGAGACCGACATAACCCTTTGTGTGCCATAATCATTGACCAAACACTACAGACAGCGGTTGTATTGATAGTGACTACACAGTAGCAGCTGAATATTGGTAGGGACGTGTCCCTAGCGTCCCTACCCAATTCTACGCCCTTGCACAATACAAAGGTGGTCATTACAGAGGCAGATCTGCACATTGAGAGGTCACTTTTCTAGTTTTGTGTCAATGTCTGGTTTTTGTTTTGCTTTGTTGTTTGTACGCGGTTCATCATGCATAAATGGAATGTAACAGCACATCCTTTTTTTCTAAAGCAACGCCTTCCACGCAGTTGTTTTTACATGACTGCAACACGCAAAAACATTAGGCATATTTCCACCAGTCTTCTAGTGGGCTATTAACATAGGCCTATATCCTTTCCAAAAAACAAACCTTTTATGAATTTGAAATATATAGGATTCCTGTTATATATATATATATATATATATCCATCCATCCATGCATTTTCTTCCGCTTATCCAGTATTCAGGGTCGCGGGGGGGCTGGAGCCGATCCCAGCTGTCTATATATATATATATATATATATATATATATGTGAATTTCAATGCAAATTGAAAATGCATGTGCAGTGCTAACCTTACCAAGACTCGCTCTCAAAAAGACCAAAAAATCCTTTTTGATTTTGGTGGTTAGGGGCTCAGAAGTTGTGAGCTTTACAGCTTCTGATGAAGTTGAAGATGGGAAAATTCAAAGTGAAATGGGCATTGCAGGCAAAATGGTGATAAAATGAGAAGGCCTGAATATATGCAAGACGAGGCAAGCAGCTTTCCACTGGCTACGATGTGGAGAACTTGCTCCTTTTGATGTGATCCGAAACGTAACATCACTTTTGATTCCCTGTAGCTCCTGGGTGAAACAGAAAATCTGGAAACACCAGCAGGTCATTGCGAGGCAGGAAAACAGCTAGGGCATTTTATGCAAAATCTCTCACTTGAAAAGAAAACACCCACACACACTTGTTGGCATTGAGATCGTCTTGCAAGCAACAAATTGAGCACAGCTAAAAGGGTCAATGCTGGAGAGCTAAAGACAGACGAATTCAAAGAGCCAAGGGCTACGGCGTACATGGAAATTTGCTGTTTGTCAAGGTCATGTGGCAAAATCATTTGCGACACAGATGAGCTCTACTTTGTATTATGTTTCTCACGCTGACGTGACCCAGGTAGAACAAATGCCGAACATGTTGGCAACTTACACTCGCAGTTGCAGATAACATGCACTGCCTCTCGTCCGGTTCAACTAGCAGGTTGCAGGTAGTTTTAACAAGCAGAAGGAGTGGCAGTGGGGACAGCCAATCACATGTGAGAAACCAGCAGCAATTCAGGGAGCGGTATTTAGGTTAGAGGCAGGAATTCTAGAAGAGACCGACATAACCCTTTGTGTGCCATAATCATTGACCAAACACTACAGACAGCGGTTGTATTGATAGTGACTACACAGTAGCAGCTGAATATTGGTAGGGACGTGTCCCTAGCGTCCCTACCCAATTCTACGCCCTTGCACAATACAAAGGTGGTCATTACAGAGGCAGATCTGCACATTGAGAGGTCACTTTTCTAGTTTTGTGTCAATGTTGGGGTCTGGTTTTTGTTTTGCTTTGTTGTTTGTACGCGGTTCATCATGCATAAATGGAATGTAACAGCACATCCTTTTTTTCTAAAACAACGCCTTCCACGCAGTTGTTTTTACATGACTGCAACACGCAAAAACATTAGGCATATTTCCACCAGTCTTCTAGTGGGCTATTAACATAGGCCTATATCCTTTCCAAAAAACAAACCTTTTATGAATTTGAAATATTTAGGATTCCTGTTATATATATATATATATATATATATATATATCCATCCATCCATGCATTTTCTTCCGCTTATCCAGTATTCAGGGTCGCGGGGGGGCTGGAGCCGATCCCAGCTGTCTATATATATATATATATATATATATATATATATATATATATATATATATATATATATATATATATGTGAATTTCAATGCAAATTGAAAATGCATGTGCAGTGCTAACCTTACCAAGACTCGCTCTCCAAAAGACCAAAAAATCCTTTTTGATTTTGGTGGTTAGGGGCTCAGAAGTTGTGAGCTTTACAGCTTCTGATGAAGTTGAAGATGGGAAAATTCAAAGTGAAATGGGCATTGCAGGCAAAATGGTGATAAAATGAGAAGGCCTGAATATATGCAAGACGAGGCAAGCAGCTTTCCACTGGCTACGATGTGGAGAACTTGCTCCTTTTGATGTGATCCGAAACGTAACATCACTTTTGATTCCCTGTAGCTCCTGGGTGAAACAGAAAATCTGGAAACACCAGCAGGTCATTGCGAGGCAGGAAAACAGCTAGGGCATTTTATGCAAAATCTCTCACTTGAAAAGAAAACACCCACACACACTTGTTGGCATTGAGATCGTCTTGCAAGCAACAAATTGAGCACAGCTAAAAGGGTCAATGCTGGAGAGCTAAAGACAGACGAATTCAAAGAGCCAAGGGCTACGGCGTACATGGAAATTTGCTGTTTGTCAAGGTCATGTGGCAAAATCATTTGCGACACAGATGAGCTCTACTTTGTATTACGTTTCTCAGCTACACAACAGACTGTTGTGTATGATAACAGAAGTGTGTGTGATTTCAGCTCTGAAATGCTCGTGGGTGTTTTGCAAGAGCTTGCAGTGTTTGAGAGGTGGGAAGTCTTTTATTCAAACCATATCATATTTACTGGACTCCTCTTCACATTTTGTGAATCTTTTATTATATGCAGAGTCTGAATCTGTAGCTCAACTTTTTGTATTTCACAGCCATTTCACTTTAAACAGATTTTAGCCAGCTTCTGGAGCTTTTTATTCAGTGCGGCAGATGCAATAAGGCTGTATATTATTTAATGCATGTCCTTTGCATCATGTTCTTCCTCTTATCTCCAGCTTCCCATTTGAAAGTTTGAGTTTGTTTTCATTGGACTTCTGAGCCACATCATTACATCAGTGTATACGCCTGAGGTTTCCCTTCTAGCGCTAATTTTAAGCATAGCAGATGTGTCTTCAGAAAATGTGTTTATTTTTACAAATAATACAATGTGTAGAACAGTGTGTGTACAATATCAATGATCAAAGTATTTGATGTTTAGTCATTTGGTTGGACCTCCATTCAATATCTTCGATGTTTGACAGCTCCACAAACACAATAAAGAGAACAGTGGTTAAATCACAAACTTGT
This sequence comes from Chelidonichthys spinosus, assembly GCA_029853015.1. Taxonomy (NCBI): domain Eukaryota; kingdom Metazoa; phylum Chordata; class Actinopteri; order Perciformes; family Triglidae; genus Chelidonichthys; species Chelidonichthys spinosus. Next base: position 7,737,011 of record CM056831.1, read on the forward strand.
CCACAACGCTGTTGAAGCCAGATGTTAAGTTACGGTAACATTGAGTGAGCCAACAGCAGTCAGAAAGTAGCATGCTAATGTTATTGTTATCACTAGCTTGGTAAAATAAACAGAAATCTGAAGTTGGTTACCAGCGAGGTAAAACATTCTAAAAGTGAAACTTACCAGGAACAGTAATGTTAGCAGAACTCTGCAGCAGCATATTGTCGCCTCAAGGGCTAACCCCGCCCCCAGCCCCTGACGGAGGTTTGCGAACTGTTCAAGACCAGCAAAGACTTGGTGCCGCTCTGGAACCAGTTTTCCTGTCTAGAGCATGTACTTTGTCTGTGGAAACAGGAAGAACTGGTTTCGGCTCCGAACCGGCCCTCAAAATGCCTTGGTGGAAAAGGGGCATTAGAGGCTTGGAACTCTTGAAATTACTTTCCCAAATTCCACTAAAGCACAACTATGTGCTCCATGGGAATTGCAAATAATTTCAAATTCATAATCTATAAAATGAGGATGAGCCCACTGGTCCTATTGATCTCTGGAACTTTAAATTAGTTTTGCAAAAACTTCTGCCAAACGACCGCAGGTATGAATTCTGTGTGTGTTTCATTGGTCTTAAACAATTGATGTGGTCATAGCAAAGAACCATAATGGCTCCTGCAAATGTCTATAAAGATGTTAGAATCTCTGTGGGAAAACAAAACGCAAATTATTTAGACGATATGAGCCGGTTAATGATGTTATCTAGTGAATGTTTTGAATTATCATCATATTTCAAATGCTTCTTGATAGCTTACACACACCTCCATTGTCGCCAACAACCTCGCACCAAAAGGAACGCTCACTGCAATAGCCTCATCTTTCTATCTTAATGTCGATAATCAAAGTTGAAGACTTTTTATTTTCACCATCTTCCCATGCAATCTCCCTTAAAAAAATGCTGCCAGCAAGAACGACGACTCCGGCCCTAAGGTCAAACTTGCCATTTGCTGTGAATCTCTTCCTCGCTTCGTCTCACATTATTCAGCAGCCCCTCTGCAATTTCTGCAGGACTTCACCTCGGGCTCAGTAAGCTGTGCAATGTTACAAAACACGTTTGCAGTTTGTTTTTTCCAAATGTGTTGCAACATTATAGAAGATGACTCGATATAGATATAGACTCAATGTCTTTCCAGCCAGTGCTTTGTTATAGTCCTTTTATGAAACAGTGTGAGCCAGAGCTCTACACCATATTTCATGAAAATATTATTTTAGAATCACATGTGAAATGAAATGAAACTATATTTACCTATTTCAAATTGATATATTTAATATCTAAAATAAAGTCTTGACTTACATTAAAGCAACACTTAAGAAGTTTTCCTCTTCGGTCCCCCTACAGTTTGGAAGCGGAATTGTCCATTACTACCGTCGTAAATAATTTAGCCTACCGCAGCCTACCGTCGCACCCACGTTATTTGTTTGTATGCAGAACCGGCTCTGGAAACGATGAGCGATTTGAACGATGTCCAGTGACAAGGTAGAGTAGCTAACATCTTAGTTAAGATTAGCTAACATGAGCCATAGCCATAGTTACATATTAGCACAATATCTAAAGCCTTAGCTAAGATTAGCTAACATGAGCCATAGCGATAGTAACATTTATATTAGCACAATAGTTAACGCCTTAGCTAACATGACCCAATGAAATAATCGACAATGCATTGTACACAGATGCACACTGTTGGAAAAAAATTATTACCGGTATTATTTACAAGTCCAGCAGCAACAAAGCCAAGTCACCATCCGTCTTGCATTTTGTAGCCTCTTTCAGCTCTCGCCAACGAGTGGGAGTCGGTCCGATATTCACTCTCGCTCGAGCTCTTTCTTTGTCATGCTCCTGTTTTCTTTTCTTCGCCTCATCGGACATTATACTCCTTCTTTTTGCAGGCTCTGCCATGACGCCAATTTAAAAACTACCTAGCTGCAAGGTATCTTCCACGCACCTGCCGGGTGTTCTCCCACTGATCTCCACGCAGGGCCTCCACCTACCAGCTTTTGTAACGCTTGCTGTGAAGCAGGTAAAATTTGTAGTCATAGTGCGGTTACAGCACCCCCTGTAACCGCACTATGACTGCACTATATATACTATATATATATATATATATATATATATATATATATATATATGCTATGGTGTAAATGATATTGTCTCTCTTTTCAGAAGTGGTCTTCAACCCTGATACTGGGACTCAGGAGGCGTGCTGGTTTGCACTTGAGCCCTTTAATCAAGGATTGACGTACACAAGGTGAACACAAGGTGAACCCATATAACTGCAATTAACAGTAATTCACTGTAATTAAGGGAGTGGATGGACAGAAAACCAGCGGTAATCAGGGACACTTTTGAAAGCTGCTGGTTTCTTGTCTCTAAATTTCAATAAAAGTAGAACAGCTAATCCAAAACAAAAACACTTTTTTTTTTATCATCTTTTGATTTATCTTAAACAATAACTTTTAACCCCCCCAAATCGATTTTCATCAGACTTTGAAGTGCTCTTTTTTGAATCAGCAGACAGGCTAATAGACAGCACATTACAATTATGGCAGCATCAGGAGAATAAAGCATGCAGGGCTGCGGAGCAACTAAGGCCTTCTGCTGGATGCTTATCAATAAAGGATCAGTTGCACCAACTGAATAACGTGTTGTTATTTTGATTAGAAAGCCTAAAAGTTACGAGGATCCAGTTTCATCAAAGTAGCCCACTTCACATGCTACGGGTGTTTATTTATATTTTTAATTCATAGTTGGACAGTTTGTATAGCAACATTCATACATGAGGCAAGTAAATGTGCTTGACAGAGACAGAGAAAAGCATTGACAGCAAAGACATTAAAATTAAATAAAAACAATAAAAGTGCAATTTGGTAAATGGATCTGCTTTTTTTTTTTTAACAACTCACATATTACATGTTTAAATTCACCTATTCACACACAGTCATTCACTGATGGCAGAGGTGCCACCTGCCCATCAGGATCTAATCTAATCGGACTAATTCTAATCTATCCCCAATTTGGGGTTCAGTGTCTTGCCCAAAGAGGGGTCGATTGGAGGACGACTCGTTCTACCTCTGAGACACAGCCACCCAAACAATAAAACAGGCAGATGCAATAGCCACAGATTAAAATAATGAAAACAAGCTTTTACAGTTACGGGAAAGATGCAGTAAACACTACTGTTTAGTGTTTACTGCAACACTAATATTTACTGCAGCTGACTGATTTGAATAAGCGGATTGTTTCTCCACACCTCGGGTGTTCTGGGAGTTTGTTCCACAGGTGGTAAGCATAGAAACTAAATGCTGCTTCACCCTGCTTGGGCCTGATCCTGGGAACCCTGAGTAAACCAGTCCCAGATGACCTGAGGAGTCTGGAAGCTTCACAAAGAACAAGTAACTCTGAGATGAATTCAACCCCCAAGACAGTGCCTTCTAGACCAGTAATGGGGTTATAAAATCTATCCTGTTCCACATGGGAAGCCAGTGCAGTGATTTAAGGACAGGTGTGGTGGTCCATTTGGTCCATTTTCCTGGTGTTGGTCAGGACTCTGGCAGCATCATTCTGGATGAGCTGCAGCAGCAAACCTTTTGTAATCCGTTAATTGACTGGTTTATCTGACAGGACAGTATAGGGAACGATATATTATTGCATGATTGTAATACTGTAGAATAGGTAAACCACCTGTGTAAACAGAATTAACAACCGGCGGCTCTTTGTTTATTCATAGTTGTGCAAATTAAATTATGGTTTTCTTACTATAAATCTTACAACATCAGCCTGAAACTGAAAGGGAAGTCTTACAATAGCCAAGGGGAAGGCAACCTAAGATACGGTAGCTTGGGTTTGCAAGAGAGTTTTTTCAAATGGCCGAGGCGCCCTGTCATCAGTCGAATGCCACATCACCTCTTTCACAGCCATTGGCAGTTGTAATCACTATAAGAAGTGGAGCATAGTCATCATGATGTCACCCAGTGGTCTGTGGACATTTTGGCCGTCCCAATCTTGAATTTTTGCAACCAGTGAACGGAAGTGACCATATTTGGACTGTGGAGGAGCGACGGGTGGCATGTCGACATCCTGAGCAGCAGCCTTACTGCAGGTGGCTCCATCTGGCTTCTGGTGTGAAGCTGTGAAGCTATCATTCAAGGTGAACTTTACAGCTAAACGTTGAAGTAATTTTAGTAGCTAATTGCATTGGTAGCGTGGTAACGTGGTAGCAAAAGGAGCGAGTCTATTTCCCCTTCACCAACACTGTGTGACTATGTGCAGTGGCTCTGATAGTCTGACAACAACCGGGTGGGTTCACATTAGAGTTAGCTGAATGCGAGTTGGTAGTGGACTGGGTCGAAGTGGAAAGCACCCATGGTCAGCGTCCTTAAGCCCATATGCCACCAAGGTACCCTAAACCTTTACATTACTTGATCAGAATATAAAATTGATGTTAGAGGATCACTCATCTTGGGTCTTCTTGCCAATGACGTTCATTTTCTGTTACTCAGAGTTTCTTTAAAAAGGACAATGAACAGTAAAATACACTAACATTCTTGTACATATTACTTTAAGCCTCATTTCATTCTTAAGAAAACAAGTAAGCAACCTGTCAGTTGTTGTTGGTCCAAAGGCAAGTCAAAGCTTACTTCAGGTGATATCAAGAAAGGAGTCCACAGAGGCGGGGAGGACGTTTCAGTCTTTTATGTCCGCTGATTTGCATCTCCCCTCTGAGGTTTGAAATTACACTGATTGTTTCCAACGGGGAGTTTCATGAGCCAAACACATCTCCAGCTGACACAATTTGTGCTATTCTCACAAGCGGGATAGCGGCTCCCGTTTCTGACCAAGGTTTTTTTATTCTCTGGAGATAATTAAAGGATGTTTAAACATTGATGACAAATGGTAAAACTAATTGAGGAAATCATGTCAAAGTTCAGCATCTTTTTGTGTGCCAAGGTAGTTATGTTTTTTAGTCAAGTACACATTTACATCTATTTTCATTTAAACACAGCAGTGCTTTGAGCAAAATCAACATGCTAAAATACTAATGTGTAACATAATGGGCCCTAGTTTCGTGGTGCAGCGAAGGGTGGCGCAGGGTGGCGGAGCCGCGCAATGCAAGTTTCGACCCGCGCAGCCTTGCGCACGGTCAGTTTGGCAGTTTGGTGGATCGCCTGCGCCAAGATGGGTGTGGCAGCGCAGCAGGGGGAGGCGTCACAGATTCAGCTTGGCGTAGCGGAAGTTTCGTGGCAAAAAGCCTCGCCGAGACTGCGCTGAAAGCTCGCCAGCTCCAACCTGGTCTACTTTCGGCGCAAGGCGTAAATAAAGTCCATTCATTCAATGCGAATCACAGCTGGCGCAGTGGAAGTTTGGCTGATGGCGCGCAGTGCGCACACGTCACCGAGACATCACAGGCAGGTTTCCACAGTTCCAGGCACATTTAAATGCAATAAATAATCACAACAAACACTATTTAATGCAACTAATTGAATCAACACGTGAATGTATATCTATATAGATTGTCCCGTCACATCTGACGTCAGATCAAAGGCGGATGGCACGCGTAACGGAAACTCAGCCTCTCAGACCAAAACATCTCCCTCTCTCTCTCCTGTTTTTTATAATATCGGCATTGTTATTATTATGATACGCACACACAGCGCGTGAGGCGCGTGGTGGGAGCGGCGGCTCTGTCAGCTCTGGTTGTCAAGTGACGGAACTTGCACTGAACCTCCCCTAACGCATTAAAGGAGAGGACAGGAGCTCATTTGATCGGTGAAGATCTGAATCGGCTGTATTAATCCCAGTCCACGCCTCGTCCCCCACTCACGCCTTCTTCTCCTCCCTCTTTCCCACTTGCGCGGGTGGGAGTGACGGGAGGTTTGCCTGCGCGAGCCTGCGCGGTGCACGAAACTTGCAAAGTCCAGGCGGACACACCCTGTCGGCGTGGCGCAGGTGCGCTGAGAGCTGACTGCGCCTGGTCTACGAAACTAGGGCCCATAATGTGTACCATGCTCACCATCTTATTTTAGCATGTTAGCATGTAATAATAAGATCTAAAGAGCAATAGATGCTGGGATTTCTATTTGATTTGCAAGTCTTTGAGAAATTTTCATTTCATCCTCAGGTCAAACATTTTCATTTCCAATATGCAGGTAGGGTTTTGGGTTATGACCAAATACCTGAAGCTGGTGAGATTTCCCATCAGAGTCTTTCATGCTAATTAAGGAATATTAGTAGGCTGACAAGCAAAACTCAAGTAGCATATGTAAGGGATAAGCAATAATTATTGCAAAATGTACAAACATCAGAACTGCGTCTATAGCAGCGTCTCCTAAAAAAGAAATAACAGACCAGTAGAATGCCGTAATTGACCAATCAGAATTAAGTATTCGACAAAGCATGTTAGCACATTGCTTGGTATTGTAGTCCCACAGCAATACATTCATCACAAAAGCACGTGCAGCTTGCAGATTTTAAATCGTGACGCAGTGTGAATGCTCTCTTTCAAATTACTGCCACGAGCCGCAATACAACAGCATCACATGAGTTCAGTTGGTCAATATCAAGAGAATAATAAATTAGCTTTCTAAATTAAATGTCAAAACAACGTAAGCTACATAGCAACATTAATGACGCCTCGGAGCACATTATGAGTCAGTTTGCTTTAAAAATAATTGTATATTTAATTGTAAATAATTTGTAAATCTTTATCTTACAGAAGGGATTCAAAGACATAACATGATTTCAATGGAGTGAAGCTTGAGGTCAAGGTCATTCTGTGGTTTTCTGAAGGAGCGTGTCTTCCGTTGCATTTCGAGATTTATTCTACATGTCAGATCATTCGGAGCAAACAAAAAGAAAAATAGAGGGGTCACAAACCTTCACACAAACAACACGAAGCATCACTTTGAGGTTTTTTTTTATTGACAATTTTCTCTTCTCTTCTGGACAGTAGAACAAACCCAAATGTTGCACAAAAAACACAAACTTTATAACAAGGCCTGCAAATTGTAATTCATTGACATTCAGTTGAACAGCAGAAACTAAATAATTTCTGGAAGGGTAGAAAACTTTTATAAATTTCACTGTACAAATTATACAAATGAAGATCTGTTACAAGCTTGAATGAAAAACAGAGTTATGTGTTGTTGGTGGGTATCAGGAGGGTGCTGATGCTCATGGAGAAGTGGTTTGGCTGGTGATGGGCTTGAAGATTTGTTAAATCAAAGTCAGAGACCTGGAGGAGGGAAAAGCATCATGGTGTTGCAGTATGACAAAAGCATTATAGGTAGAAAATGGCAACAAAAGGATGGAGGGGAAGAAAAGGACATGATTTACAGAGGGATGAGCCCTGGACAAAAATAGTTCTATACAGCACACAGCTTTCAGAATGAAAGCAGATTCAGAGCACATTTGAATCAGCAATATGACCGTGCATCAAAATATAGACCAGTTGTGAGCTGTTGTCATCGGAGAGGAGGATGCTCTGTATAATTAGGCTGATCTGTTTACATTACAAGGGCACTTCCCTTTTGGAAAAGCTGCTCGTATTTGACATCATCCTGTACGTTCTCAAGTTTACACGAGTGTGATTTGATGACAGCATTAGAGTCACCTTTTAAAACTTTTTAAACAAAACTCGGGGGGGGGGCGGTAGTACTAATAAAACAAAGAGAAGCGAGTGCTCTCCCAAAATATTCATGGTGTTTCTTAGGGCCAAATGGCATAATAAACTTGTCAGACTGCTGAATAGTATGTTTTGGAAAATGCGTACGCTCCTTGTCTTCATGCCGGGAGATAGATAGTAAATGTGAAGCTAGAAGTGAGCAATCCTGCCGCCTGTCTTGTGTGTCGGTGTATTGTTGCTGTCAACATTGAACCGTGAACGTTTCTAAGTAGGAAACATTTTCATCCACTCATCTGCATGAACTCATAAGCATTTGTCATGGAAAGCTTGTTTCCCACGGCATGATACTACCTGAAAATGATTTCCAGCTAGAAGGAATTAGGCGAGCAGTGAAGCTGAGGACACCTCATTTTGCAGTCTGGAGCTGACTTTCTTCGTCGGTGAATTATGTTTTTTTCATGTCCTGCCACTGTGTTTGATCTCAGCAGGGCCCTATTAGTCAAGTGAATGTTGGAAGTTTAAGAGAAATTGCAGAGAAATAAGTCTAATGGGGTTTGTCCCCTGCCCACACTGTGTGCACGCTCGGGATGCAGCGCTTCATGGTCTAAAAAGATGTTTCAAATCAGAAGGAGCTAGTTAGGAAAAGACTTTCAAAACTTTTATCTTATCTTGTGCAGGTGCCGAGTTGAATGAATTTACACTGGATAATGATTAAGCAGTATAGAAATGAAGATAGGTTTTCATTCTTTTCTTTTCGCTCTACCATGATCATGGTTGAATACTACTTTTACGTTCACATGTGAATAGGACAATTATGAGCAGTGCAAAGTCCATAAATATCATTAACTCTATGGTAACACCATGAAATCCCAATCCCAAGAAAAGACAAAAACCAACAATCCATTTATGCTACAAGTCTTAGAATATTCATCCTCTGTGCTTTCATATCAGCCCATTCTTAAAACAAATTTTGTATTACAGTCCCGGCTTTTTCTTAAAATGAAAATATACTTGATATTCATAACTTGTGCTGTGTGATGAGGGTAGGGAAATCAGAAAGTTGTTGTTAGTTTTGGTCTTTTTGAGCAATCTGCTGACTGTAAGAAAAATGTAGAATAACATCAGTCGTATACTTATCATGCCAGCAGCACATGTGAAGCATAACAGTGGTTCAGGCTGCAGGTTTAAAGCCAAGACAGTATATAGCAGGAGTCTGTAAAGCTGCAGGCAGAGCACACAGCGCAAACATCTCCCAGATTTGTATTGTGTGCTCTACCCGGAGCATTGAAACATGAGCATATGGAAATAAAATGTGCCTAATTCCTTGTAGTGATTCTTTACTTTGAATGAGAAATTCAGCATGTGTTGTTTGAAATTGAATAGCGGCAAGGGAAGGTGAAAATTAAGAAAAGAAAGCCCCTTCTCAATCCTTGAAGAATAAAAATAAATAAAAATTGCTTAGGAATAATTAATTAAAGGGAGCTGTCTTCAGACTAAGAGTAGCTGTTCAAACAGCAGGACGACGACAAACCGGAGTTTTTCTAATTAATTCTGTTCAAGCACTGGCATGTTTACATTGCATTCTTTGCTGTGATGGCTGTTAATCGAGTGCTACAGACCAACTCTGAATGGCCACTAAGTCATTTCTCGGTTGCCTCTGGCGAGAGCACTTTTTGAGTATTCCCCTAAATTTTTTCAAAGGTCTACAAAGACTCTGCAGGAAGGTTGAATGTGTCATAACTTGGTCAAAATATCAGAATCAGACCTTATCGGAAGGTGTGTTCATAACAAATAAAAAGAAGTCTTAAATTTGTGTAAAAGTCACAGGTGCATTAAAAAAAAAAAAAGACTTGAATTTGCTTTTGGTTACCACTAGAAAAATATTAAATGCGTAATCAAAGCATTCAACAATGACTAGTTAAGTCTATTAAATTGGCACTTTAGTAAAATATGTATCTCTTCAAAATATTGGACTGTGTTTGCTTTATCTTCATTGCATAGCCTTGAGGTCATCAGACACGTAGGTGGGGGAAGAGCTTGAATAGTCCTCACAAACACACATATACATATTGTTTCTGTATCTTAGTGTCTAGGGAATTCACTCAAACAGCGTGCAACCGCGATGGACAGAGAAACCTCATCACTTTAAGATTTATTATTTTGTAAGCAAATTCCTCGGAGAAAAAAGAGAAGTCACAATCATTCCACTGGATGCACACATCAGGTGGAGATATTTTAACATTCGTCTGGTGGGCAAAGGGTTTTGGGGGAAAGACAAACAAACGGCTGTGCAGATTTCAAAGTTAGCAGACCATGTAATAGAGTCAATTTAACTGAGATATGAGTATGTTTCAGTTAAACTATTTCTCCTTGAAAGACAAACAAAACAGTGACTGATTTCCAGTGCGGTGAGTTAACTCCAAAGTGTTGATTTTTCATGTATTGTTTCGGAGCATAGTGGAAGTAGAGCATTTGAAGAGCCTTAATTCAGGCAAAAAAACACTGCTTGTGTTGGTTCTTTCTATTGGCCATCAGGGGGCGACTCCTCTGATTGCAAAAAGAAGTCCAACTATATGAGAAAATCGCCCTACTTCTCACTTGATTTATTACCTCAGTAAACATTGTACACATGAGTGTATGGTCTCAATTGCTAGTTTCAGGTCTTCTTCAATCCAGCATGATGTTTATTTAGTAAATAATAGTGCCGTTAGAGTAAAATAGGCCACAAAGCAGAATATGCTTTAGGGTGTGACTACTTTGTGATTGACAGGGTCACTAGACTGTCAATCACTACCCTGTCAATTGACTTGTCTGAGTTTGTCCGTGATTTTGTCTTAGAACTTTAACTGCAGCGTGTTTTCAGTTCATTAAAATGTTGCTTGTAAACTTTTTGGTTGCCTAAAAATGCCTTATTCAATATTCGGTTGTACTTAGCTCCACCATCTGATGTCACTTCTATTTCCAAAAATAAAACAAAATGGCGAGGGCCAGAAAACGAGATCAACAACAGCAAAAATGCTTGAGGCTACAAAACAGCAGTGACATCATGGGGACAAGGTCCACCACATTCAGTGTTTGGAACTGCCTTTCCTGGATTGTGTTCATAGATAATGTCTTTTAAAGTAAATTCACCGCACAGATGTTGTGGGTAGGTTCATAGGGGGTTGATCGTTGGCATATAGAGTTCAGAACTGTGGTGTTGGATAGGTTCAAGCAACAAAAGCACTTTGGTTAAAGGTATAATATGTAGTCACATTGCCGGTTTCTGTTTGTAAACACAGCATTCAAAATTCGCCTTTCCTCTCTGAAAAAGCAATAGAGAACAAGAGAGAGAAGAGAGAGAGAGAGAGAGAGAGAGAGAGAGAGAGAGAGAGAGACAGAGAGTGAGCAGCAGTGGTCGAGCAACTAAAGAGTGAATGAAGAGAGGGGCCAGTGTTATTAAGAACAAAGCTGTGAATCAGAAGAATAAAATGTTATTTTCTGATTGTTTCACGGCAGTTGCGTTCTAAAGTACAAATAAACATCCTCACAAACCTGTGGAAAGGTGCCGGATTTTTAAATGAATGCAGCCCAAGGCATGCTTCATATTGTGTGACAAAGCAGTGGTGTTTGACCTTGGAATAAGAACGGGCTGCACTCCCTGCCTATTGGCTGGTTACACTCAGATGTGGGGTCCGAAATGCTCTTTGCTGACACCCAGAAGAGCAAAACAATAAAACGAGAAAATATGAGCAGGGGGCAGAGTCTCTGCTGATACATATACTGCCACAAACTTCTAGGGGCTCATAAGTGATGATTGAGAAGGATTATTCATGTATCAGTATATTCATAGTTTTCTTTTAGGATTTTGCATATTGTACCTTTAAGGTGAAGGAAAGATTGTGTTTCACGTTTGAGTTTTTACTCAACTGAGTACTACAGACCGCAGTGTTTGTCTATCCTTAACCAAGTGCTGCTGAACATATCCATAAATGTTGATATGCTTTAGTTGACACAAGCAGGCACTGAATAGCACAGGTGGAAGATGCATTCAATTAAACTATGTGTGCCTCACTATGTAGATTAAACTGCTGTTGAAAATGATGGGGACATTATTGTTATTTCTAGGAGACAGGGTTACATGTTGAGGTGTGGGACTGAAAGAAAGAAAGAAAGAAAGAAAGAAAGAAAGAAAGAAAGAAAGAAAGAAAGAAAGAAAGAAAGAAAGAAAGAAAGAAAGAAAGAAAGAAAGAAAGGGTGAAAGGGTGAAAAAATGCAGTGGTGCAGGTGTCATGGAAAATCTGACCATGCTTCTCTGTCTGATGCAAACTTTCTCCATATTGGGTAACTTAAGTACAGTTCCAGACTTAAGCCCTGATTATGCTTCCGCGTAGTGATCACGCAACGGCCACGCAACGGCAACGCAGTTGCTTGGAGACCGTGATGGTTCTGCGTTGGGTTTACGTGTCGAAATGCAATTCAATGCCACACCGGTAAAGGGCGCTATGTTTTTGTAAAGAATGACCGACCGACCGAGACTCTTGACGTATATCGTCGTTAGCCTCGTTATAGCCTATTTGTTTACTTTCCGGCTTTAAACATCCACAATTTTTCAGAACTTGGTGTTTTATTTCTATGTGCAAAAGCGACAAGGTGCAAACAATAAAACGAGGTGAAAACAATAAAAGTAGCCTTTTAAAAGTTTAAATGGAGGTGTTTATGAGTGGAAACCGGATAGCGGTCTCCAGCGGATGTAGTTAGCGGACCAATCACAGCCGATACCGCTGCGTTGGTGTTGCGTCGCCTCGACGTGCGTCTAGGATTTTTGGGAGGTGCACGTCAGGCCCTTGCGTCGGACGCAAGGAGAGTCCGCAAGGACGTAAGGGGTCCGCAAGCCCCCCCCGCTTCCGCGTTGTGTCGACGCGGAAGCATAACTTGGGCTTTATTAGGCCAAAACCACTAAAAATATACAACTGTGGATCTATTGTGATTGTGACAGAACCTAGTCGAGTATTTTGCTTAAATCATCACAAGTTGACGTTGATGAGTTAAAAGGTCTTTTATGGATGAGATCAAAATGACTCCTTTGCATAATTTGCACACTCCAGATGTTGTAATAAACAGTTTTGTAGCTGTTGTAAAAATGTCTCTCGGGCTCGCTTAAAAAAATGATATGTTGCACAATCATGGTACTAAGAAAAGACATTTGCAGCTTAAGATGACTTGCAGCATGGCATGGATGGTGCTGTATGCGGGTTGAAATTCCTCAACAGAAATACATGGGTGTCATTTTGGGGAAGGGCTTCAGGCATAGAGCGGAAGAAAGGCCTCTCTGTTTGAAAGTGTTTGTAACCCACTCTGGCAAAGTGGGCCAATGCTGACCGCTAAAGGGTCCAACCAGGCATTAGGGGAAACATGTATGTCAGAGCTGGAACGAGGAGGAAGAGCGGGAGAGGTGGGGGTTGTGGAAGCAGGGTGGGGCAAGAGAGGGTGGGCGGGTGGTTTGACGGGCGGTGTAGCAGATGTGAGCTGAAGACGAGCTTCACGCAAAGACACAGTCCCATCGATGCCTCCGTTACAGCCTGGAGCAGGAAGGGGGAGGGAAAGAAAACAGAAACAACATTAAATTGGAAGGCGTCTCAACACACAGCCCTGCAGGAGACCACACTGATAACAAGACTATGTTCTGACAGACAGCTGATAATGCAGAGCACAAAGCGCATCCCCAAAATTGCATTGCAGGTGTTCTTTTAATTTTGCCGATCCAAGAATAACAAGAACTGCAGTGATGAGAAGAGCCAGCGTCTGGAAATGAATATGTTCTGCACTGTGAGTGGGAAATGTTTCGGAAATTGTCATGATGAATTAAAAAAAAAAAAAAAGAAAAAAAAAATTGCAGCATTTCCTTGTTACTGAAAATGAACTTTCTATGAACTATGGAGTACCGTGATAATTTCTTAGTTAATGCCGCCAAGCGATTGGTCTGTTGGTCCGTTTGTCAGCAGGATCACTGAAAAACTACCTAGCCACTTAACATGGTGGAAAGTTGTAGCATGTGGAGAGGAAGCACCCATTAAATAGAAGAACCAAGTCTCATACAAAATTAAGTTTCCATACATCTAAACTGTTATTTTCTCCTGCATTGCACTGAAATTTAAACAAAACGGAAACAGAACAAAAGTACTACTTGGTTATGATTAGGGAAAACAAGTGGGAAACAAATGGACTGTTTCATTTATATGATATGTCAAAAGCAAACCACAACAAAATATGTTTCCTTCCAAACGTTATTCACACTGCAGTTTTGTCGGATGGGAACGTTGAGACGGGGCTAACCGATCACAAAAATGATTTTTCATTTCATTAACAGAGAACTGGCATGGGTGGAGGTCTCTTTGAATATCCTTCTAGTTAGAATATATTTGGTTATTTCATGCAAGATTTTTGTATTTGTAATTCTTTTTTTCATTGGTTTGAAGTGGGTGGGGCTCAGTTGTGATAGCAGCATGATGTCACTTAGTTCTGTTAACAATCAAAATCTGATCATACTGGCAGTTAAAACTGCTAGGCACAGTGAGTTCCTGGAGTTTCCACAGGTTGCTTGGCAACTTTGTATTGATGAAAAGACACACAAGGTGGAACTTGTTAATTAGTGAGTTTAGAGTTGTTGGGAGGCTGATTTGTTTCGTCTGAACAGAGACAGACTCTATGAGCGAACCATCTGTCAATTTTCTCATCTGATTCTCAGCAAAAAAAGACAAACATGCGTAACTGTTCCTTTGAAAGATTCAAAGGTAGAATGTTTTTTTCTATGTGAACTTTAAAAATTGTCTTTCCTGTTTTCTGAACAGAAGTGTCTGCAGCACTCACTCAATTAATGATGTTCACTGTATCAATAACTCATATGACTTTTTTGACTCAATAATTTCTAAATGTTGGAAAAATTCCAAATCTAAACTTTAAAACCTTTAAATGCCCACAGTATATATCGTCACATACTGTGTGGACCAGATTCTTTGCATCCACAATGGATCTTAGCCAGTCTGAGTGGCACTGTCGTTGCACATTATCTGCCAGATGGGCCAGCACAGGGCCTGCTGGAGGGTAAGACAGGGTCACATCCTCCATCCTCTTGCATTATGTAAGATTTATTTTTGGGTTGTACAGTTCAAACCAGTGTGGGTTGGCCAAGTGGTTGTCAGACAGTCACCCACTCTCAGGCTCCTGAGCATAATGTGAAATCGGCACAGTTTGACCGCTAGAAAACTTCTTCCCCTAACATGTCAGACAGGCTGCCTTGCAGGCTGTTATTATTCAGTCAGTCAAGACATTTTCCACCTGATTTGATAACAAGAGTATTTCTGGCATTAGCGTTAAATTTATTCGCTCACTTATTCAGGCCAACAGATGCGTGGGATTTATTGCGCTGTGCATACAGGTGTTGCCAGCACATTAATTAGCCTTGAGGTTAAACATGTGTTTCCTCACTGGCACAGCTTTGGGCCCAGTAATACTAAACCAACCTATATGCATATAGTGCCAAAGCTCTCTCTCTCTCTCTCTCTCTCTCTCTCTCTCTCTCTCCCCAAACTACTGGTCTAATGAAATACATCTCTGGCATAATAAGCCACGTGGGTGTCTTTAAATGAATAAAGAGAGCCCCACGGTCCTTAGAGGCTATGTGGCAGAGCTAATCTGCTGCTCTAAATTGGCTATTTTCAAAGTCATATACAGCATGTTTTTGTGGACCTGCATCATGTACATTGACTTATCTAATTTGCCTCATCGATCTCACTAAGTCCCAGGGGGAAGGAGAAACTCCCCTGAGATTACTGCTGCTATGATTGGATTTTTTTTAAGGTGTCTTGCCTAACTCTACATCACTTAGTGATGAGAGGTGATTTCCTACAATTCCCAGAATACCTCATTAAAAATCTTCAGAATAACTGGTTGTGCTCAGGTGTCTGAGTTATTAAAGTACAGAAAGAATAGGCTTGTTCAAGATGAGCCGGGCGCGTGCACAATCGATCACCGGCGATCGCTAGTTTGTGTTGGATGTGATCCCGAAACTTTCAATGTAATGATATAACTGGTCACAAATGAATGCAAATGTGCCCAACTGAGGTGGAATCCCCCATCACTGAATCCCAATAAACTTGAAACTGAGTGGGATTGGTGAAATTAACAAGCCAGCTAGCTGGTTAGCTAGCTTGCTAATGACTTCAGCATTTTGCTCTACTGAACAGACACTGTATATAAGAAAATGACATAGTCATGGTGATGTCACACATGGGTTTCTGGACTACAATTGAAGCTGCGAGGTTCAGCATTTTGGCTGTGTGACTTATTTTTACAACCAGAGAGTCACCCCCTGATGGCCAGCAGGGAGGATGAAAGTTTAAGGCACTTCCACTTTTCAGAACCAGAGGAGCTGCCTGCTACTAAATTACCAAAAAAGGTCACATGCAAACATCAGGACAAATTGATGAGTTTTCTTTGTGGAGGAATTATTTTTCTATGGGATCCCCATCAATTCCTTTCTTTGGACTAACATTCAGCATTCTATTAAAAGAGTCATCTTTTCTTTTATTCCAGCTGTACAGCTGTAACTATGAATAATGAGAGCTCATTTAACTCAGCATGTTGTGAATAAGCCTTAGCATCCCTCTGGATATATTAGGGAGTGACAAATATTTAATTTATATATCTAATTTTTATTTGGATTTTATTGTATATCATTATTCCATGACTTAATTACCCATTACAAACTCTGTAAATGTAATATATTTATTAATTGTTTTATTTTTTTCTTCATCTCTGGGAGTACTTTAACATGAAATGCACTGAACCTTATCAGGTTTTAACACTTTTAAGAAACTCAACAGAAACCAAACATTCATGCTCCGATGCGCTTCAGCCTCCCTGATATTGGGTGATGTGGATTTTTTCACGCCTCAGTGGCTGAGGCTGAACTTTGGAGGTGGAGGTAGAGCAGAAAAAGCAGGAGGACTGGCTGGCTCCTCTATCCATCTATTTATTTATCTATCCATTTCCCCGCTCCATGCCTCCACTAACTCACTTTCTCTCTTCAACCAGTGACTCACAGGTCTGACATTGTGTGTCATACAGACACACACAAGCATGCACACACTGTCGTCGATATACTGGCTCGCCCACAGAGGATTCAATACAACTGATAGCCAGCAACCCACCCTATCTTGGGATTCACACAGTTTGAACAGCTTCACTGATATTAATTCACCATACATGAACTT
This sequence comes from Chelidonichthys spinosus, assembly GCA_029853015.1. Lineage (NCBI taxonomy): Eukaryota > Metazoa > Chordata > Actinopteri > Perciformes > Triglidae > Chelidonichthys > Chelidonichthys spinosus. Next base: position 7,753,914 of record CM056831.1, read on the forward strand.
GACTACAGCTAGAAAAACCTGTTACAATTTACATAAGAAGCACTAGTATCTTTTCAAAACCTTGCGCCATCCATCCATAGCGGTGACCCAAATGAGGAAGATAAAAACATTCAAAATATATAATGTTTTTTGTTTTTTTTTACTGTTAATACCAGTCCATTTAGCTTCTGCCGTCCGCAGTGTTCTCTGTCAATACCGGACCTACTTTAAATAATGAGATTCACTGCCGACAAAAAACATCGGAAAATAGAAGCCAGGTTGAAATAAATCGGTAACATAACATAACATGCAACTTTCTTGATCCAGATAGGGCATCCACATACAAATTCATTCTTAATGTAAATGGCTATGACTTTTCCCAGCTGTACTTTGTTTTGGGTTATGATGCTCCGGAGTCCAAAAAGCTTCCCTCTTAACCAACAAAGCAAATGTAATACTGCAGAATTTTGCATGCAAATGATGTATTCCCAGATATCTGTGGGTTCTGTTCTGATTGAATAAATTGTTTTAAATATGATTTTTTTGTTTTATTTATTTTAAAAAGGAATCAGTTGTGAGAGGAAACCAAGTGCAGACTGATTATCTCCCACAAAAGTAAATAAGTTTATACAGTGCATTACTTAAAGGGATAATTTACTTTCAAGGGAATTCTGCTTGTATCTTTCCTGCTTACTGTAAGATTTCCTGAATGTATGGATGTCTTTGTAATGTTACCGCCTGCAGGTTGAAGCTCTCCTGAATGAGGAACCCAGCTAAGCTCACTTCATGGATGTCATGGAAACAGAAATCTCAAAGGAAGAGTAGAAATAAATAAACCAATTAACTTTAAAGATAAGCGTCTCTAACCTCGACGCTACGAGGGGACACGATCGACCACAGTGCGTACTCAGATTTCTCCTAGCGAGGACAGCTCTCAGAATATTTCAGCTCATAGAAAGCAAATTAGTCTTTTCAAGTCACTGCACTCTCTTTTCTTCCTTCATAGAGAACTGCAGACGAGCTGATTGCTGTATCACAACTGCACAAGCAACAAGTGGAAGCAGTATTTCTATCCAGTGCTTAAGAGCGCTTGTCGAGCGTTCGTCTGTGGTCTGACAGGAGAGGGAGGGTTTTTACTGGACCTGTCGCAAAAATGGGAGGCTACAAGCCAGCAGCCAGTTAGCTTAGCTTAGCATCAGGCATAAACAGCTAGCCTGGTTCAGTCTAAAGGCAACAAAATCTGTTGCCAGGCAACCTCACCATGACAACAAGACCTTATATACTTGGTGGCTGCCTCGTAGGGGCAGTATGGAAGTGACCCAACTGAGCAACAACCACCGCTGCTTCGAAATGAAGTCTGCGCAGAAGTGTCAGAAAAACTGCAGTGCTTCAAGTTGCCACTTGGGACCTTTTCCAAAAGCAAGTCAATCTCTTTTGGCCCTTATGTTAAAATGCCAATATTTAAAACAATACACATTTACAGCATGGTTAAAAAAAAAGATTTGACCACTATGGCTAATTTTACTGTTCATGACACCTGTATGGCGGGTGAATTATCACATACCTCACCCGCTTCAATTGTATTATGATTGTATTTGCCGCTTTGAGTGATGGGTTTCAGGTCACTTGCTGCTAGCAGCCGGCTCAGCTGTGTCACCGACGATCCAACTCTTTTTGGAATGTGCCATTAATGTCAAGGTGATGAGGTGGAGGCAGTGTACTTCACAACGGCTCTTCAGAAAACTATGTCTATATAATTTACAGTCTAAGATGGCGCCACTGCCACTTTTTCTACTGTGATGTCATCATTAATATAGTATCGTCCTCAAGTGTTCTTATGATTATTTCTTACATTATGAACATCTGTAATGCCTATACAGTCTGAGTCCTCTGGAGTGCCCCCTACTGGAATCCTCCAGTTGCACGTGTCGTACTTACAACAATTATGTTAACAACGTAGCCAGCCATCTACAATCTAATCGATTTTGTATGCAGGTTCACTTTAAATATTTGGAACTTAAATTGGATTTTTTTTTAAATCAAGATCACATACTGCTCGGAACAATTAATTAGGTACTAATCATCGTCTCAGCACTACATTTGCTCTTTAAAGATGTGATAAAAATTTCAACCAAGGTAAAATATGGAGAAGGGTTGACTGAGATAAAAGATGACATAAAAGGAAACAGAAAACGTCAAAAATGAAAACATCTTTTTATTGTCATACACTTTGTAAAGGATGAGTGCAAATAAAAGAGCTTGTGATCAAAATCTACTCATCACTAAGCCATGGACCATAAGGCATCATTAAATACAAGCTTTTTTGAGCTATCACCTACAATACAAGGACGGAATCAAGGAAAAGAAACAACACAGCATCAATGCTTATGCAATTAGAAGGAAAATGGAGGAAAATAAATTTAAATGAACAGAAAACAGAAACAACAACAACAAAAAACACAACACAATTTGTACATTCAAAAGAAAGAAGTCAAAAGAATTCACAAGGAATATTAATATTACGGCAAAATGACGAAAAAACATAGTCTACAATCTGTTATGTACACTTGGCACTAATGTTAGATCTTTGATTGTTGTCCAGTCAGGTTGTTGTCTCTAGCATATGCACAGGTCACATTTTTTTTAAATTTTATTTTAAATGCTAGTCTAATCATTTATATAATCTATAAATATTCTGAAACAACCATTCGCTCAAACAAAGCTGTTGAAAAGTTCAGCAAAGCCTGATGTAAAACGTCATTAGGTATTGAGATCAAACTGCTCAATGGACAACAGTTCAGAAAATGCTCACATAACTTTTTTTATATATATAGTGTAGAAGGATTTTTTTCATAACAAGAATCAATCTTTTATAGTCCATCTCATGCACTTGAAAGTTGTAAACAGTACAAATATAAATGATCCACTTACAATATTTGAATCCCAGCAATTCCAAAATAGACAGACAGACTTCAAAAAACAGCAGCAGATTGTTTGTATGCATTTTCCAACAAAGATGTGTTTATAATGAGGTGGAAAATGGTTATTTAAAATGATAGGATTGTCTCTATCTATTCCATGTGGCCAGAGAGAAGCAAAAGCAGTATACAGCTCAAATGACGCCGCAGCTCCCGATTCATGACGATATGTCTTCAATTTGATAAATATCTCCAAAACACACTTTTAAAATATATTATGAAATACAGCATGAAGTAGAAAAATGGCCCGGGGTGGTCTTCAGCATCTTGATATGTCTTTTCTGATATATTAAAGGGAAAGTTCAGCCAGATTTAAGTTACTTACTTGTTACTTTTAACGATTCGCTCTTTAGAAAAAGTTAAATCTTTAAAGAACTCAAACACAAGAAGGAAATTTTAAGATTGATTTGTCCTCCACGGTCACTTTTCAGCATCGTTGTAGTCAACAGTAGCCTAATTAGAGCGCCATGGTTGACGAATGGTTATAATGCGCGATACATAATTGCATACCCCTGCCTTTCTTCCAGTTCTGTCATATATTGGCGGAAATACATTTTCAAATGTTTTTTTGTCATAGAGGTGCACAATATGAGCAGTGATGCGATTTCAAAAGATTACTCCGTTGGGTTTTTTTAAACGTTGTATTGGTGCATTCCTACTTACGGCAATTGCAGTTATGCTTCCAAAATCCTAAAAGTGGGCTTTATTTGTAAAGATTGCCTTGTTGAACAAAACGTTTCAAAGCCTATATTTAAATGTAAATATATCTATGGTTAGAATTACTTCAAAAATTAATTCTAATTGATGCTCAGTATTTAAAAATGCTCAACTTTTACTCATAAAAGTTTCTCAAAAATTAACAACACAAAAGTAAAGGAAAATAATGCAAATTACTTTTTTGGACAGTTAAAAGTTGCGGCAGGATGAATTTCACTACAAAGTGACTACAACACTGGTTTAAGTGAAAGACAAACTTCCTGACTTCTCTGAGTTTTAGTGTTTACGTTTTTAAAGGTCATGTGCTCTCCCTTTACGCATCTAACAGTCACATCATTGTCCTGTGAGGATCCAGATCATTCTAGTCCTCACACCCAGGCCTGTTAGCATCAGGTATTTGATGCATTTAGGGTTCCAAACTATTCTATAAGACAACTTCCCACACTAATATGTCATTTCTTATAGCGATAGAATTACACAACTTCAAATTACTGCACTGACGAGCAAGCTTTAGATTTGTATGTGTATATCTCTTATATTCCTGATCTATGGTTAGTTATTTTCCGGGAGGTGGGGGGCTCAGAGATAGCATTTCTGAAGTGGAATTAGTTCTCCAACAGTTGACGAAATACATTTCAAGTGTCAAGATTTCACAGAACAGCGTCAAGTGAGAAAGTCCTGGTTTGACCAGCGGCTATCCCACCAAAAGGCTGTAATTGTTCAAATGTCTCACTTATGTTCACAGGCAAATATTCAAAGCACAGGCTGATCAGAGAACATTCTCCCATCAAAGACCTGTGCCAACACATCCCCACAAAAACAGGGACGTGGGCTTCTTCACATTCAATGGTACGGTGTAAATAACAGGACATTTCTTTAAGTTAAATAAAGCTTTTATACAGACATCCACACATGAGAGACCATGAGGTAACATTGACTAAATGGTCTACACAGTTGACAGACATAAGGAATGGCAAGACAATGCTATGGAAATATACAATGTGTGATGTACAACAATGACATTCATTCAAAACCAAAATAAATGAATAAGACATGAGGAAAATTGATCATCGACTTTGTTCTCAAACGTGTCTTTTTTTTCCAAAAAGTTTCCAAATCGATGTGATCAGTCGAAGGTTACAAGCAAGATACATCCAGGAAATGAATCAAATATAATGGAGGGATCAGGTCATTAGTAAAAGACAGAAAAAGATAAAGGAAAAATCTCCAGTATGGTTGAAATCAAACCAAAGAAAATATGAGTCCCGACTGCTTTGAGAAGCTGGACGGTCAACTTGTCTGTCCACACACATGCCAACATTCCATGAAAATACACACAGCATGGGCAGTTTTCATCACTGGGCTGGCTTTTGGATTCAGTGCATTCTTTAAGGAGGTGGGTTATTTATGTAGAGTTATGGCGGCTGTTTTTTTCTCTCTTTTATATTATATATATATATAGTTGCTGATTGTTTACTGTTTTGTGTCCCTAACTCATTTGACATACTCAGCTGACTTCCAGAAGTGCCCTGGGTGGGAAAGGCGACGATTCCGTTTTGGCAACTTTTCCAGTAAATCTACCAGCTTGGAGAAGCTGGGCCGCTCGTCCTGCTTGTACGCCCAGCACAGAAGCAGAATGTCCTGCAAAAGACATATTAGAAAAGGGTGCTTTTAGATTGTGCATGAGTACTGAATGATACAACGGTGTGCAAATAATCGTCCCTGTATTTACTGCGCTGAAATATACTTTCCTCGAATATGAATTAAGTCTAAAACTGTGAAGTTGATCAAGGAGAGATATGCTGCGAAAACACTGCATGAGGTGAAAAGGAAATGTGTTTGTTAGTTTGGCCCGGTGATTTGGACTGATTACCAACACCAACAAATTGTTTCCAATGATAATCCTTCATGCAGCCTTTGACATTTCCAGAAAAGCGCCAGTGACGTCACTAGAAAATGGAGGAGAAGCTTGTTTTGGACGTTACTTTCAGACAGATGCTGTCATGCAAAGACCGATAAGCCTATTTGTGGGAGCATATCGGTCGTACGGAAATCGAAATCGCGCTGGTATCACCGTACACATTATCTCTGACGGATCGTTCCTCAGATTATGTGGTGACGAGCTCATCATACAAAGTAGGAAGCAATCATCATCTGGTGCTCATGGGGGGGAAAAACAATGTCAAACAAATAGATAGTAGGCCAAATAGATAATAAAAAGCAAATGGGAGAAGTTAGTCTATCATACAATAGTGCTTAGAGTGGTGATATATTGGTGAGATGGAGCGATGGAATGAAGCACTCCCCTGCAGCTGCTCTTCTGCCAGAAATAGGGGCTATATGGAGACATAGCATATATGTAAAGACATGCTAGCTCATAATTGCATGTGACCAGCAAAACCTTGCAGCCACAGCATACTGAATTAGCAGGCTAACCCCCAGAACGGTTCAAATGGAAGCTGGAGGTGTAGCGAGGGGATGTGGGTCCGTCGCTTCTTGTCTATATCACGCAAAGTTAATTCCAAAGTGGTAATCAACATTTCTCATATGTGTTGAATCCCTATGATTTTTAGTGGAGGATTCAGTGCTCTAGCATGAAAACGGGTCATCTAAAAAACAAAAATGCATGTTTCCTCTTACCTGTAATGCTATTTATCGACGGAGATTATTTTTGGTGTGAGTTGCCTAGTTTTTAAGATATCGGCCATAGAGATGACTCTCTCCGATATAATGGGACTATATGGCACTAAGAGCAATGTCTCTTTCTAGAATGAATGACCCATTTACTGAAGTGAATCCAAAGACCTTGTTGGAAAGAGTAGCTAGAGTCAAATGAAATAAAAAGCCCTTACTGATATCTCCTTCCCCATGCCAGTTTGGGCGAGGTTGGGCTTCATCCCGCTGCCGATCTGCCATATGATCACCTCCGCTGGCTGACTCTTGTAAGGCCACTCACGTGCGTGTAACTCGTACCAGATGGTGCTGTGTGGAAAGAGAGCGGTGGTCAGTGATTTAGACGGCCTGGTCAAGAGAATGACATCACAGCTTCATAACACACCTATGGAGGATCAACATCCAGTCCAACGCTACCAGGCAAGATGTCAGTCGCAACAACTGCAAACCATCAAACTCAATGTTTTGGATCAGCTTTTCAATTAACGCACCACTGTAGATGATGCATCAGCACAGTCGGATCGCGGCCTATACAAAAACGTGCATTATGTGAATTAATTTGGTCTTCAACTTGTGGAGAACAGCACATTTTTAATCGCTGCTGACGCACCTTCCCCGTACAAATAAGCGTGTTTTCATTCTGCTGCTGCACGTCCAGTTTGAGAAGCATAAAAATAGCTCCTCGCCAGGAGTGTGGTGGGGGGGGTGGTGAAGGCTGGTTGTCGATGAATATGCAAACTAGCCATGGGGGGTCACCTCTAGATAACACACGCGCTAACAGAGCAGCTGGACATTGTGCGACAGTGCTGCAATTTTCCTCCCTTTAGAATGATATTGCGACAGAACCATCTCCATATGGGGGACCATCTGAAGAATGCAACTGTGCTCCGACTCAACAAAGCAGGGTCCGCCCCCATAAATGAATCAGTAATGGCACTGGAGGAAGAACAGGAGCCCTGGGGATTTTTAATCAACTTAGGACAAATTTTAAATTGGACTTTAGAGCAGGAGATGGAGGACACTTTGGTCTGAGAAACCAGAGTGACACTCAGAAAAGCAATCTGTGTGTAATAACTAAAGGAGTCGGTGAGATGATTTGGGTCAAAATGATTCAAAGTAAGCTATGGGCTTGCTACATTTTCACCATTTTTCACCAAGCCAGACAATTCATTTCTAGTTCTTTGTAATGTATTAAAAGTATAGTTCACTTCATCACTGACTGGCTGAGACTGTGATGAGAAGATTGATATCCCTCTCATGTTTGTATGTTCAACATAAAGCCAAACCCAGCAGCCTATACAGACTAGAATCAGAAGGATAGACGTTGCCTGCCTTTATCCCAGTAAAGCTTAGTTTTTTACACATTGTGGTGTTCGTTTGGTCAATGACGACAGGACTTCAGCTCAACTTGTCGTTCTTACACTTTGAATAGATTGATCCAACAAAATACCTCATGATAAACCTGAGGGACATTCGAACAAATGTAGCAGGAGTGGCGGCCATGTTTATGTGTACTGCCATCACGTTTGGTCGCAGGCGAATGCCTGTCTTACACCAACTTGAGGCTAAATTAGTCAAATTTAACAACTTAATGGTTCAACCACAAGCTCTTGTCGCAGCGTAGGAAAACACATTGCCATCACCAGAAGAGTAACAATTTTGCACGACACATTTTCTGTAACCAGTGTAGCATTGAAGCATGGTGGAATTAGTTAGCTAATTAACTAGCTAGCAGTCAGCTGGTTAGTTTGTTAGCTTGGCAAAGGCATGACTCGCCCCACTCTGCTTCTGATTGGCCTGTACTCATTGCCTTCGTTGGTTGATTGGTTAGTTTTAGGGAGATTTGTTGGGGTAAGGATGTCAGGGTATCAACCAGAAAGCTTGCATGGTGGCCTCGACCATTAATGTGTGTGAACGTGTTAATGTTGATATCCAGCGCAGGGCGCTTTGGGTGTTCGGAAGTCTAGAAAGTCCATTTGCCATCCGCCTGATCAATTAGTTGATGCCTCTTCACCCCTCAACATTCACACAGTTTCCCTTTTCCTGCAATCATGCAATCAGTATACGATTCGAGAAGGAGACTATTGGTTTTTCGATCAACTAAGCATTCAAACCTTCTCTCGCACCCGAACGTTTGAACCAATCACAAATCAGTGTGCTCTTTATCTACTCCAATCAGCTCTTCCAGTAACTTGCTGTTGTCCAGCTGACAATGCTTATTTGTGCAGCATTTCTACCCCTCCGCACCATCATGACGAAGGGTCCATTCATTAACGATGCTGAGTCACGGGATCTCTTTGTTCCTGAGAATACGGGATCATCCCCAAATCAGGTATCTGGGACCAAGTAGGGTCTATGTCAAAATCAGATAATTTTTAAGCAATTAACTTTTACAATTTCTAATCCTTCTCTCATTAAATGGTTAGAAGTTGAGCAAAATAGTAATTTAGAGAATCACAAATGATTACATTATCTACGTCTTTCTGCAGTAAGCGGTGAAAATCTATAATGAGATCAGAAAATCTGTTAATGAGAGTTGTCCCTTTGTCATGTTATGTGAAGTTTTAAGACACTGCTCTCTCAAAGTGAGTAAGAATTTATTGAATTCACACAAACATTTGTATATGCTCTCTACCAACAGTGGGGCTGAGACTGTCCGACATCGGGCTCCAGCATTGTCTGGACAAACAAACAGGAAGCATCAGGGAAGACGTACCCAAAAGCAAAGACATCTGACTGTTTGGAGAAGGGAAGTTTGTCCTCCTCTGTGTCCGGAGAGAGCTGCTGGATTATTTCTGGGGCCAGGTGACACAGCCAGCCGTTGGGGATCCTCAGTTTGTCTTCTCTACGGCTGCAGGACGAGAAAACATGGGGATGGAGACTCGTCAGGGTTTATTGATCTGGCTTTCTAGAGAGATGTTTTTCAGGGATGGGGGCTGGATGGTGTGGTGCACATGCACACGGCTACATGCATGAACGTTTCAGCCACCTGGAAACATAAACTATTACATTCAAGATATATTTTAGCCTGCTTCACTTCAGTGCGCCTCCTTGACAGACGACCCCTTTATGTTTATTTGATACAAATGATCACAAATTGTTATGTGCTGATAAACATGCATGCCGACAAGTGCTCTACAAGTGCCTTTTATGTATTTCAGGAACCTTAATACACAACAAAATATAGATTTATAAAAAAAAAAAAAAAATTCTTAATGGAGGCTTTCTGGGGAGCTCCCATCTCTTTCAGGGTACCTGTATCTCCCCCGTATTTTAACCCTGGACAGATTTTGAACTAGGCTCACCGTTTCCCTGTTTCTAGTCTTGATGCTGAGTTTAGCTAATAGACTCCGGGCTCCCGCGCTGTAGTTTGAGAGAGACATGAGAGTGCTATCGATCTCATCATGTAAATCTAAACAAGGAAGCGAATAAGACTATTTCTCAGAATGCCAATCCATTCCTATAGAATAAGAGGCACTGAACAATATAGTGCTTAACTTTTGACTGCAAAACACCAATGTTTGCAGGTACTGCAGCCTACATCATAACAACATAAAATCTTGTAAAAACTTTAACTCAGTTCTTTACGCTGCTTGGGAAACATCACTGCTGCCCTCAGAGGGCTCACAGTGCTGCTGTCACTGGTCTGTCTCTCACCACCTGCAAACACTTTCTGGAGGGTTGATGAAAGTCTTGGCCTCATGGGGTCAATCTTGAGCAGATGAAAATGTGTGAATACTGGTTTGCTCAACCATGACACGGTAAATGAGGGGAAAAAAATTGTTAATGTAGCGAGAACCATTTTATAGCATTTTGATCATTACCAGTGATTCACTATTTTCTTTGTATGATATTTTCTGTTTCTGTTTTTCTGCTTTATCCAACCTCTATTGCATCTCTGCCCATCCTTGACCTGGTCACTTTTTTTAGTTCCTATGAACACCTCTCTTTATGAAGGACCTCTGTTTGCCTCCTTCATCAGTTAACAGGGGATTTCTTCCATGACAACGGTAGATGGTGCATGATCACACACATAGACACAAGTTTAATACTGCACACAAAATTATGAACTTTAAATTGGATCTCATTATCCATAATCCATGTTTTTTCCTATCAAACAGGAGGATGTTGCTATTGACAACAGGGGAAATAGGGGGCCAATAACAACCCTTGACAAGAGTAAATCTGAATCAGATTAAATCAGAAAAGCATGTTTGTATTACATAGAATAGAGTATGTTTATCAAAAAATATGAAATCAAATATTTAGAGAAATATGTAGACTATTTACTTCCACTAAATGTTGTGTTGTCTCTGTATCATGTGTGCAAATGCTGTCGTAATAATCAGCCTGTCTCCAGGACAGAATTCCTACATCAAACACGCTGAAAGACGTTCTCCTGTCCCTGATGTGTGCTGAATATAATTACCTGCCAGCCTGCAAAACCCCAGATATGGTGAAGAGTCCGAAGTCAGTGATGACGATTTTGCCGTTGTCATAAAACACGTTTTTGGACTTCATGTCTTTATGTAATATCCCCTTAGCGTGGAGGTAGCCCATCCCCTGAGGACAGAGAGAGATGTGACTTTTCTGTAATATCATCTGCACTGCAGAAATGTTCTAGGGAATCAGGGTTGAGTTGTTTTACCTTCACCATCTCTTGTGCGATCTGCCTGGTCTTGTTAACATCCAGGACAACCTTGGCATCGCGCACCACCGAATAAAGTGTCCTGCCTTTACACAAGCTGAGAGGAGACAAAGACAAGGTTTCACGTTACTGTTTTGATGTCTTATGTGATGCATTTTTTTGGTTTATTGTAACCCAGGTCCCATGTAGTTAATAATAAAGCTAGAGTGGTTAATACGATGAGACTGGGCCTGGGCTCGTTGTAGGAAAATACAACTTTTTTTATGTTACTTTTAGAATGTATACCTTTAATAATGTTTTCTACTTTTAATAATAATGACCACCACAACTGTACTTTAAATGCAAAAATAGTCCCTTCACAGGTATTTATTCACAGAAAATAAAATAAGAGTTGAATGATTTTTTTGGAAAAATAAAGAAATGCACAATTCACAGTACGAATTAAAAGATCTTCCAAATAAAATTCAGTTTCTTTCTTTTGGTTTCACACTTTCCTTTAACTTAAAATAAAACCCTTTTTGTTAGATACTTCCCAAAATAAAATACCTTTAGTACCTTTTTAAATACTTTTGTTACAGGCAAAACACTTTACTTTCCAAAAGAATACCTTTTGTTTTTATACTTGAAAATAAATATTATTAATCCCTTTTTCAGAATCTTTAAGTTACCTTCAAACAGTACCCTTTAATTCACAAAAACACAAAACTCAAAAATGTACCTGTGGGCCCACACACATTCATATGAAACACACTTTAAATGATATTGTAACCCGTTGCAGGCCTGTTTATTGAAGCTTGTGTGCGGTGGGGCCTAAAAACTGTAATGGCCGCTTCACTCAAAGCTGAGCACAAACTAAAAGCACGTGCATGTGTATGTTAGTACTCACGAATCCAGGGTTTTAGTTAGTCAGAGTAGAAGGGGAATGGGGGATGAAAGTCTCACGATGATAATGGCAATGGCAGTGGCAGTGATGATCCAAACACACACTCGCGGGCAATGGCGTAACGCAGGAAGAAAACACACAGCAGGGCCATCGGCTGGAAACCCGTCTCTCTCTCCAACGTCCGTCTCCTTAAAGCATATTATCCGAATTGAGCCACAATATCAAAAGCTATCTCATGGCGAATTAGCATTAGCTTTGCTTTAGCTTCAGAAATATCAAAATGCAAAAGCTACGATATGCAGGCACATTAGCACCGAATGCTACCGCTAGCTAGCACGTCGCTAACCTCGTTACACGTTCAGTCTCAGTTCACTATAACAGTTAGATATAGCACAAAATACAAGCATACACATTATATTCACCTCTTGCAGGTCACAAAGAAGTTAATATCAGGACCACGAGTAGTCGACCTCCACGATAAAACTTAGTGCTTCCCACACAACACGATGCCTCCTCTCTTTAGCTCTCTGGTCGATAGCTTCTGGTTCTTTCCTAATGTGTGCTCACTACTTCCCACACTAACCTGTGGCACTAGTCCCGCCCCTTACACGGTGACTTTACTCTGCTTGGCTCGTGAGTTTTAACCACCAAAGGTAAAACAGGAATGAAATGATTGACAGGTAACACGTTAGGTTACACACAAACACGGCTTCTTCCCCTCTCTTTTTATCTCGAATCACAGTTATTTTACAGATTTAATGAACTTTAAGACCTTTATATGAATGTATATTTTAACTGTAAATAGTCTTATTTATTAAACTGTACATATTTATGCTTTTAACCAGCACACATTTTAACAGTTTTGAACTATTATGAACTCTATTTATTTATGAACTTTTTTTAATAAAGCATATTATTATACTGTTAATTACTTTTTATGCTCTGTACTTATATGATTTTTGTACAGGGCTACACCCTCCCTCTTCTGAATGTGTAGATGTCCTCATCACACCTTTTGTCTCTCTTCAACTTGGAAGGGCGATTCCTTTTCTCTTCTTCCATGTACCTTTTGGATGTTTTGGACTTTTTCCTTGGTTCTTTGTCTTTGTCTGGAGTGTTCAATTGGAGTTGGATGACCATGCCATGGTGCATGATAGTAACTGGTTCACAAGATGGATGACCAGGTTTCTCATAAGTGAATCTCATGGATGGCTTTGGTTGTCTCAGAGATTTCCGGACGGTAGAAGACCGTTCACTTTCACTTCTTGCGCTTTTAGCAGCTTTGTCATGTCTGGTTCTGTTTGACGGAGGTGAGCTTGCTCCCTCTTCTGAATCTTGCAAGTCTTCTTCCACAGATTCAGTATTTGTCTCTTGGACATCAGCGTCTGACAGTAGGTGCAGCACCTTCAGGCGGTTCCTCATACTCTGTTTCTGTAAGTTGTTGATTCTCTGTAGCTTCACAGATTTCCTCTTCAGATTTTTCATCCTCTTCAGAGCTTTCACTTTCCTCCGAACTCTGACTATTCATTCTCCACAGATATTTGATTTACCATTTCCACTTGTCTCCTGACTTCATCCACATCAAAATCTGGAGGATTGTGGACAGTTTCAAACTCTGAGTCTGATGACTCCGTGTCACTTTCTTCAGACTTGGTTGGTTGACGTTTCCGGGTAAGTTGAGCTCTTGTTACAGGTCTCCGAACAGAGTTTGTGTCATCTGATGGGTTAGACATCCTGACCATGTAATCGCAACAGGTGGTCTCGATGGAGAGTTTTCACCACACCTGTACCATGCTCTGGTTTGACCTTGTAAACTGGCAGATTAGGCAACTTTTCCACAACAACATATGGTGTCGATTTCCATCGATCTTGGAGCTTATGCTTGCCTTTGAGACCCACATTTTGAATGAGAATTCTGTCTCCTTTCTCCAAAGGTAAGTCTCTCACACGGTGGTCATAGCGTGCTTTGTTTTTCAGATGATTCTTTGTAGCAGCGTCAGATGCCAACTGATAGGCTTTCTGCAACTCCTTCCTCATCCTGGCAACGTACTGTTGGTAGGAGGTTTCACTTTCACCATTTGGCGAGATTCCAAAACAGATGTCAATGGGTAACCTTGCGTCTCTTCCGAACATGAGTTGATACAGTGAGTATCCCGTGGAATCGTTTTTTGTGCAATTGTATGCATGTACCAGGTAGGTGATATGTTGACTCCAAGATTGCTTCTTTACAGTGTCCAGGGTACCAAGCATTGCTAAGAGTGTTCGATTGAACCTTTCTGGTTGTGCGTCCCCTTGAGGGTGGTAGGGGGATGTTCTTGACTTCCGTACCCCAAGCATGGACAAGAGTTCTTTGATCAGGTGACTTTCGAAATCTCGGCCTTGATCCGAGTGTATCCGTGCAGGTAGGCCGTAATGCACAAAATACTTCTCCCACAACACTCTTGCAACGGTGATAGCCTTTTGGTCTTTTGTAGCAAATGTTTGTGCGTAACGTGTATAATGGTCTGTCACTACTAACACATTAGCAACACCTTTAGAGTCAGGCTCCATCTGCAAAAAGTCAATACACACTAAATCTAAAGGGCCATTACTTGTTATTTGGTTCAAGGGCGAGGCATGCTGAGGGAGTGTCTTCCTGGAGACCTCAGCTGTCATCCGCGGCCAATAAAATCTGTCCTTGATCAGTTCGGTGGTGCGTTCCATTCCCATGTGTCCGCACTCATCATGTAGAGATCTCAACACCATTGGGCGATATCTCGCTGGTAAAACCAGTTGTTTGATCTGTTTTCCACACGCTGTTTCTTTTACTCTGTAGAGTAATCCATCTGTTAACTCCAACTTGCGACTTTCACGTAGGAGCAACACAGTCTCAGGTGAGTCATTTTTTGAACGAGTCAGTCCTTTATTTTTCTCCAGTGCTTTCTTTAATGGTCAAATTGTTGGGTCCATATCTTGTGATGTCTGAATATCTTTTGGACTTAGCTGGTCCAGCACATTCATGCTGAGGTTCACTGGGAACACGAAGGCTTCTGGTACAGCTGCAGCAGGAGCTCCCAGCTGATCCACCAATCTGTCAGGCTCATCAGCCTCTTCATTGATACAGGCTCTTTTGCAGAGGGCTTTGATGCCAGCAGGTGGGACACTAGTCCACTCTTTAGCCTCCTCTGGAGAGTATTGTCGAGACAACAAGTCAGCATCAATATTGTGCTTCCCAGGTCGATACTGTATGGTGAAATCGTAGGTGGCAAGGGCGGCAAGCCAACGATGTCCGACAGCGCTGAGTTTGGCGGAGGTCAACACATATGTTAATGGGTTGTTGTCAGTTCTTACAGTAAACTTAGCTCCATACAAGTAATCGTGAATTTTGTCCACGACAGCCCATTTTAATGCCAGAAATTCCAACTGATGGACTGGATAGTTGTGTTCTGAGTCTTTAAGCTTCCGACTGGCGAAGGCTACTGGTCTGAGGCCCTCAGGATATTCCTGGTTCAAGACAGCGCCTAGGCCATTCATACTGGCGTCCACATGTAAGATGTACGTCTTCGTGGGGTCAGCGAATGCTAACACTGGGGCATTGATCAAACAGTCACGGATACGCTCAAAAGCGTCCTGGCAGGCTTGAGTCCACCGTTCTCCGAAGGGCTCTGATGGCTTTAAGTAGACTTTGCTTGGGTCGACACTTTTTTTGAACTTGGGGTCTTTCCAAGTGGGGGCGTAACCCTTGGTGAGCTCGGAGAGAGGACGGACAATAGCAGAGTAATTTGCAATGAATCTTCTATAATAACTGCAGAATCCGAGGAAGGACCTAAGCGGTTTCAGGTGAGTGGGCTCTTTCCAATGCTTGACTACTTCCACTTTGTCTGGATCAGTAGCTATTCCATTAGCGGAAACAATGTGACCCACATACTTAACCTCGGGCTGGCAGAATTGACATTTGTCAATAGAAACCTTCAATCCAACCTCCTCCAGTCTGTCCAGTACCTTGAAAAGGCGTTGCTCATGCTCTTCAAGTGTCTTGCCGAAAATGATGATATCATCCAAGTACACGAGAGCTTCCAGGAGATGCATATCGCCAACAGCTTTTTCCATTAAGCGCTGAAACGTTGCCGGCGCTCCTGTGATTCCTTGTGGCATGCGCTCAAATTGATAGAAACTGAGAGGGCAAATGAACGCTGTCTTTTCTTTGTCCTCCGGAGCCATCTCTATCTGGTAGTAGCCACTGCGCAAATCTAGAACTGAGAACCATTGACTGCCTGACAGAGAATCCAAGGCGTCATCGATGCGTGGCATTGTGTACTGGTCTGGTGTGGTGCGGTTGTTAAGAGTTCTGTAGTCGATACAGATTCTGATACCACCGTTCTTTTTGCGGACTACGACGATCGGTGAGGCGTAGGGGCTACGGGACTCGGTAATAATGCCAACGGCCAGTAGTTGTTGTATGTGCCGTCACACATCGTCAATGTCTGCAGGGGCTAGTCTCCTTGACCTTTCCCTGAAGGGTCTGGGGTCATGCAGGCGTATGTGGTGTTCAACACCCTTGGCGCGACCAACCTCCCACTCATGCAGTGAGAAAACATTCCGCCTCTCCGCCAACTTCTGCTGAAGCCGACTCTTCCACTCTTCGGGGATGGGGGAGTTTCCGAAATTGAAGAGACTTGGGTCTATGGTTTCAGCTGTGAGGTCGGAAGGCTGGACTGGGGTAACTGTGTCCACAGCATACATCTCAGCAACGACGGTCCCAACTGGGATGGAAGTTGTCTTTTTGGACTCATTCTGAATGAGAACAGTAAAACTGTTGTTGTCTATGTCGGCGTCTGAGAGCACACCAGGCTGTACCAGCAGACCGGCGGGGAGTAACTGGGCAGTGGGTGCATCAATCAGTACAAGATCTTTGGACGGGGCACTCTGTCTTTCCACTTTGCACGTTGCATAGTACTTTGCACCTGGAGCTATGGAGAGTGAACCAGGTCCTTTCCACTTTATCTGTCCCAAAACTTCATTCTTTGTTAACTGCTCTTGTGCTTTGACAGGGGCGTAAACAGACTGAATTCTCATTGAGTGCACAGTGTTCTTGTCACTTTTTGTCTTCACCAGTTCCCATAGGCGGCGGAACAGAGATGTGTTGGTTCCAACCAGCACGGGGGTTTGTTGTGGGTTTCTTGGCTCAGGACAAATTAAGGCGAGCACTTCTACTCGTCCCGACACACCAGTGATCTCCTCTGCAAACTCCATCTCAACAACAACGTATCCTTTGTAAGGATACTCGGCGTCAGCGAGGCCCCAGAGTCCAAGGCCAGAGAGGGGTTTTATCGGGACATCGGGTACGTGCTTGTTATACCAGCTTTCGAAGATGATAGTCACATTAGACCCACTGTCGATGAGAGCATCGCAGACCACATCATTAACTTTGATGGTGTGAATAAATGATGGACCTACAAGACCTTCAGGTAAGTCAGAGTTGTTCTCTGGGACTTCAACCTTATTGGTTCTAGCTACACACTGCTCTTCAGCTGTGGGCTTTGGGCTCACTTGGTTGGGGGAAGGGGAAACTCGCACCAAGCGTATGAGCTTTTTGAGGACTTTCTGAAGATTCTCAGGGGCATTACATCTGGTGGCTATGTGGCCATTTTCTCCACACCGATAACAGAAAAACTCATCATTGTCTTGTCGGGGAGAGAAGACTCTGGACTGAGCAGGCTTGTGACCTGGAGCTGCTTTGTATCGGTGGGGCTGGGGTGTGTGTTCTCGTGGGGGGTCTGATGTGTATTTTACTGTCATTACACTCATTTTACTTTCTAGGGCTTTCACTTGCTTTCTCAGTGACTGCAGTTCACTCTGTGACTCATTTCTCTGTTTTGGTTTCTCTTTAGGACCTTTAAAGGGCTCATCAGATGGTGGCTGAGGTTGTAGGTTGCTTCTCTGCTCTAACTGCACTCTCAATTCTTGAATCTGAGCTTGCAGTTCACTCCTAGAGACTGATTCAGGTTCTTTCTCTTTTTCAGCTTGGACTGTGCGTACACGCGGAGGACGCAGGTGTGACACGTGGCTTTGTTTAGCTGACTGGCGACCTTCCTCTTCCATCACTTCTCTTAACAGGTTTAAGAAGGTAGGGGGATTACTACTTCGCTCCCTAATTTTCAACTGAAGCAACATGAGTTCAGAGGTGGACCCTCTAAGCAGCTGCTCTAAACGAGCTCTGTTGGCAGCGCTAACAGGTAAACCACCTCCCTGTACTACTTTGACAAGGGATCTCTCTACTCTTCGTAGGAACTCAGACAGGCGCTCACCAGGCTGTTGGTGGAGGGCTCTTAATGACAGATATAGTTCTTCTGGGGACTCTACTGTACTCTCTATAGCCTGTATGTACTCACGTGGGCTAGCATCAGGTTGAGTCAGGCGGACAGCTTGAATGATTTCAAAGGCGGGCCCTTTGAGACTTTCCAGTATCCGACGTCGTTTCTCTTTGTCTGAACACTCGCCTTCCTCTACTAAGAGTGTTGCTTGCTCCAACCAGTTGTCTAAGGTCTCTTCTCCAGCTGGGGTGGGACGGATCCCGGAGAAAGTCCGCAGACGTCTGTATGGTTGACTGTCAGGTTGCTTGTTTGTTCTGCTCATAACATCACCGACTGCACGGATGATGTCTTCAGGGTTGCTGTTACTCTCTTTGGTCTCAGTAGGAGGGGGACATAGTCCTTGGATGTCCTCTAAGGTTCTCCCTTCACTCTGCAGAAAGGTAAGCAACTTCTCTTCGAAGTTATCAGACTGAGGCTCTGTGTAGAAGACAGTTTTCCAACCACTTCCTTCACTTACAGGCATTATCTCAGGTGGGATTTTAGAAGGGTCGATCTCTTCACGACACTCACATAACACCATCAGTGATTGTTGTTGAGGGTGAAACATTTTTGCCCCTAACTGTAACGTTTCCCAAGGCTTTGATGGTCCCTGCTGTGTCTTCGATGTCTCCTCTTGAAACACTTTCAGGCACTCCATATAACAGGAGGGCATGCTTTAAGTCTACTGATTCTCCTATGCACCAGTTAATTAGCTCACGTTGTGATGGATTGCTTTTTTTGGACTGCCATTGTTGTACTTTACTTTAGTTACTGTTAGCACGTTACTTTTACACTAATACCCTAAAGTTGTGGGGTCAAGTTACTTTTGCTTGTCTAATTTATTTTACTTTAATAAATCCCAGTTTAAGTTAAATAATCCCAGCGGTGCCTCCATTTTATGTAACCCAGGTCCCATGTAGTTAATAATAAAGCTAGAGTGGTTAATACGATGAGACTGGGCCTGGGCTCGTTGTAGGAAAATACAACTTTTTTTATGTTACTTTTAGAATGTATACCTTTAATAATGTTTTCTACTTTAATAATAATGACCACCACAACTGTACTTTAAATGCAAAAATAGTCCCTTCACAGGTATTTATTCACAGAAAATAAAATAAGAGTTGAATGATTTTTTTGGAAAAATAAAGAAATGCACAATTCACAGTACGAATTAAAAGATCTTCCAAATAAAATTCAGTTTCTTTCTTTTGGTTTCACACTTTCCTTTAACTTAAAATAAAACCCTTTTTGTTAGATACTTCCCAAAATAAAATACCTTTAGTACCTTTTTAAATACTTTTGTTACAGGCAAAACACTTTACTTTCCAAAAGAATACCTTTTGTTTTTATACTTGAAAATAAATATTATTAATCCCTTTTTCAGAATCTTTAAGTTACCTTCAAACAGTACTCTTTAATTCACAAAAACACAAAACTCAAAAATGTACCTGTGGGCCCACACACATTCATATGAAACACACTTTAAATGAGATTGTAACCCGTTGCAGGCCTGTTTATTGAAGCTTGTGTGCGGTGGGGCCTAAAAACTGTAATGGCCGCTTCACTCAAAGCTGAGCACAAACTAAAAGCACGTGCATGTGTATGTTAGTACTCACGAATCCAGGGTTTTAGTTAGTCAGAGTAGAAGGGGAATGGGGGATGAAAGTCTCACGATGATAATGGCAATGGCGGTGGCAGTGATGATCCAAACACACACTCGCGGGCAATGGCGTAACGCAGGAAGAAAACACACAGCAGGGCCATCGGCTGGAAACCCGTCTCTCTCTCCAACGTCCGTCTCCTTAAAGCATATTATCCGAATTGAGCCACAATATCAAAAGCTATCTCATGGCGAATTAGCATTAGCTTTGCTTTAGCTTCAGAAATATCAAAATGCAAAAGCTACGATATGCAGGCACATTAGCACCGAATGCTACCGCTAGCTAGCACGTCGCTAACCTCGTTACACATTCAGTCTCAGTTCACTATAACAGTTAGATATAGCACAAAATACAAGCATACACATTATATTCACCACTTGCAGGTCACAAAGAAGTTAATATCAGGACCACGAGTAGTCGACCTCCACGATAAAACTTAGTGCTTCCCACACAACACGATGCCTCCTCTCTTTAGCTCTCTGGTCGATAGCTTCTGGTTCTTTCCTAATGCGTGCTCACTACTTCCCACACTAACCTGTGGCACTAGTCCCGCCCCTTACACGGTGACTTTACTCTGCTTGGCTCGTGAGTTTTAACCACCAAAGGTAAAACAGGAATGAAATGATTGACAGGTAACACGTTAGGTTACACACAAACACGGCTTCTTCCTCTCTCTTTTTATCTCGAATCACAGTTATTTTACAGATTTAATGAACTTAAAGACCTTTATATGAATGTATATTTTAACTGTAAATAGTCTTATTTATTAAACTGTACATATTTATGCTTTTAACCAGCACACATTTTAACAGTTTTGAACTATTATGAACTCTATTTATTTATGAACTTTTTTTAATAAAGCATATTATTATACTGTTAATTACTTTTTATGCTCTGTACTTATATGATTTTTGTACAGGGCTACATTATGATTTCAGGTCAACCTTCCGATCACATTCCTGAGTTTGAGTCCGATCCAAGGTATGTTTGTGTGAGAGTTGACCATCTGTATGAGCCACAAGGAAGTAAAATATGAACACTGTTCTTCAACTACTGTCTTCAAAATAAAATAGTGTGCGGAATCAAGTTAGGCTTGAATGTCACTTAAAGCTTTTATTCAATTAGAATCACTAATCACTATTAATTCACTGCCAGTTTGATTTGTTCCTGTATTCATATTCAATATTAGCTTGTTTACCTATTTTATTGGTCACTTTCTAAATTGATTATACGTGTGAGGCATCTCTGTGTTACGTAGAGCACTTTGAACACTTGTTGTTTAAAGGCGTGATACAAATGAACTTCAGTGAGGTATTTTAATCGCTGCTGTTTATCTTGCTAATGTTGCATTCAGGGCCTGTCAGCAGAATGGGAGGAAGGGAAATACCCCATTTTTACTACGCATCATTCAAAGGCGATTACATTTAGTATGGAAATGTGGCTTGTTTTTGGTGATTTGTTCAGATTAAGCGGGAGATCAGAACTAAATGTTTGTCATTAACATAGAATAATAATGCAAGAATGCCACTAAAGATGTCACGACACATGCACATATCCCACTACAGTGGATTGTGGACCAGGACCAGTTTTTCCCACCTTGTTCCCCATTAACGCTGATGCTGAAACAGTGTTCAGTTGCTTTTAAAATACTCTCTTTTTAACTGGTGACACTAGATTGCCTGTATCATCTCGGTTTACCTCTCACATTGCTTCAATTACTTAATCTAACCGGTCATATTTGAATTACCAGCTGCTAAACCTCACAGGTGTGTAGTTGAGATCTAAATGATGGATGATTTCATAGATGGGTGCGGTCAGAGCAAAAGCTAATTAGGGGGGTAGGAAGGGGACCCCTCCCCCTCCTCTCACTATCTGCTCCTCTCTTGATTTGCCATTGCAGCTGGTGTGACCCATGCGATTTCTGGAACTTTTAACCAGGCCTACTGTGAAGCTGGCCGTGTGTGTGTGTGAAATGTCATTTGTGGATAAAATGCCATCATTCTGCACTGATACGTGGGCCCGCTCTGTGCCAGGCTGTTACACAGTGATGCGTGGAGGTGGTGTCACATCTCTGGAGGCGTGCCATCACAACGGCGTATTAATAGACAGCTCTACAGCCGCCCCCTGCCTCACACCTGAAGCCCTCCACCCCGACTGTGCCACGCAGGTGACCAACAAAGGACCCGGAGCCAGGAGTTCATGCATATTCATTCCCAAAGTTGACCTGACAGCAGCTGCATTTTTAGCGGCTCTCTTCCCTCAGGCTCTTTTCAACACAGAAACGTTTGAAGCTTCAGTGTCACTTGAGTTGATGCCTTACATGACTTATGACAACAATTACTGCTACACCTATGGAAAACAAGGCGTGTATGAGCCATACTTAAGACACAGCGGCAGAGTTTCATGGTAGTCGGCTGATGAAAAGCTAATGAGCGCCCTCGACACATCAGCTATGTGAGTAATTTTGCCTCATCCATCAAGTAGGAACCCGGCAGTATCATCACACATGACCCTGTGCTCTGTTTGCCTGGGAAAATCGATCTGCAGTCACTTGTGACAAATGAAACAATCAATATTCATTTTCCCCCACTAATACAACCGGAAAACGCATCCTTAATAAACCAATGAGCCACACTTCATTTTTGCATAATTCATTTTGCACTTAGAGCTGCAAGAGTACGAGAAAAGTTTGAGTTGCCTTTGTTTTATGCCGTTAATAGGAGAAGCAGAGCATTGGTGGATAACAAAGCCACCTGTTGCATTGAAATTTGCTAATATTTCCAGCAATCAGCAGTGAGGAGTTTTGAGAGGCAGCCAGCTCATCTGTCAGCTCCCCTGCACTCATGACTATTTGTGCTGGCAGCAACTGAAATCCTGCATCTCAATCAGCCAATCCATTAGTTCAAAGATATTGACAACCACAGTGAATGTGATGAGATGGGAGCCCAATTTTACATTTAGCTTTGTTTCCTGAAACACTCTTTAAACTGTGAACGTAGTGTGGACATGTAGGGTTTTCTTCCCCTTGCTTACTATAGAATGAAGGAAAAACACAAAAGAGGAGAAACAAAGATGTAAATTGTTTTTCTTAGGGAAATGTCTTTCTTTGTTCACAGCCTGTGTTAATGCCAGTGGGACAGTGGCAAAAATCCAAACTATTTCATTTGCACATTATCAGCGAATTAATTAAGCAAGAGTCTTCCCTGTGATGTTCTTTAACAAGAACGTTGCCCCGTCTCCCATGTTACAATTGAGAAAATACTTGTTGCCAAAAATGCAAACACTAATCCATGAAATAACTGAAGTTGTTCGCCATGTGAGAGAATTCATTCCAACCCCTGTAGTCAAGACAAATACAGCAGGCTATGTGCTCGTGGCTGGCTCAGTTTGTCTCATAACCTATACAGATTTTATCCATAAAATATGTTCAATGATTTCAATAATGACATACTTTTCTGTATGGTGTACGGGGCTAACAATACACAACACATCTTTGCACACATGGACATATCTTCAGTTGTTCAATTATGGTTATTTATTGGGTTTGGGTTGCAGTACTTTATCATATCCAAATCCAATTATTCTAAACTATATTCATATATTACAATAAACTGGACCGATTCCACATAATGTTTTTCCTTCCACATTTATCAGTATTTCTGCATTACCCTGACACTGTGTGTACGTGCAGAAATCCGATACATTTACTTCAACTCAAAATGCTTTTCATAATTGTACTCAATGGTTGTTATATATGCCTTTATTGTCTTGTTGCTACTTGTCTTCATGTTCTTGTATGTTTTTTTGGCATTGTGCAGTAAACACTTAAAAACTAAACCTGCCTCCCAATCCCAAGTAGGCTTAGAGTATTTAATTTGTTCACACTTGACATTGAGTACCCTCAAAAAAATGTCAGTATGTATAATTAATATGCATGATTTTGGTTGTTTCTGGACACTGCAATAAGGGACATGGAGTTGAAATAAAAAAAGATTGCAAATGGAGGCTAGACGGTAGATTTGCATGACAAAAAAAAAAACGCAGCAAGTGTAATCTTCACACCTGCAACACCCGCGGAGTTAAGGACAAGACAGCCTGTCATAGAGGTGTGTGACATGAACGTACCACATCAGGAATTATTTGAATGTCTCTGGAATCTGCAGAGAGATCTCTCGTGTCATGCGACAGTGCAAGACGAACAGGCGAAACCAGCTTTAAAAGTGATGTACCTGCTTGTTAAACTACTGCTGCACGACAGATTACATGCAAGCGGATGTGAAGAGTTGTTCATGTGGATTTGAAAAAGTTAACTCATAAATATTTGAAGAAACTTTTGAGTGTCATATTTGAGAATCGGATTTTTGTAACCTTTAAGAGCTACATTTTTAAATAGGTTTATTATTTGATTGTAGTGTTTATTGGAAAAAAGAATTAAGCTTGAACCTGCCTGAACAAACATTGTGGTGTGATATTTTTACGACATCTCCCAACCCGCACCCTTACCTGGTGATGATTGCCAGGTGTGGTGGACTCATGCAGGCCCCCATAAACAGCACCACGTTCTCGTGGCGAGTGTTGCGGTAGGCCATCACCTCACGCTTGAAGGCCTTGAGCTGGTCCTCGTTGTCACGCTCGATGTCGATCAAGCGGATGGCCACCTCACCATGCCATCGTCCGTGGAAAACTTTGCCAAAGCGCCCTTTGCCGATCATCTCCCCGATCTCCAGCTGCTCAAACGGGATGTCCCACTCCTGCAGGAAGATGCTGGTCTGGCTGGCCTTGCGTGGGAAGTTACGGGCCGACAGAAGCGACAGGTTCATCTCCTCAAACTCGTCACCGGAGTCCTCATCGTTGCCCTCCTCATTCTGTGAAAGGAAAATTGAAGAGCTGGAGGCCTGCGTTTCACATAATTACAGACTTGAATTGATGATGATTAAAATGTCCTGATCCAACACAAAGAGGTGGTGGTGTTAACATATTCTACCAAGATGTTAAATTCTGACAAACCAGAAATTCAGCAGCTGGAGGATTACATTCTGTTGAATCCTCAAAAGATCAGAAACATACATTTATGTTTATCTGCCAAAGGCAATGTGTTAAAAAATGCGCCATGGTATTTTCTCACATCGCTACATATGCAAGGAATCTACATGCATTTCTGAAGGATCTTTTCTAACCTCTAAATTACATGTTAGTGAAGTATGTATGGACAAACATGTACTTAGTGCTCTTCTAAACATACATATGCAAATATGACATTCAACTCTACATACTTGCACGGTGCTTCAATACAAAATCGATTTAATCAAGTTGTATGTGTTTGAAACAATTAAATAAAAAAATTGGCCATTACCAATAGAAACATAAGAGAGTCATGAAAAGGGGAAACAGCCAGAGGAAACGGACTGATTTATTCTGATTTGATTTTAAATATAATATACTGCAGGAGTGAAAATGACCTATTCAAAGATGCCTGCTGGAATGTTATTCAAGGCAATCTGCATCATATTTTTTACCAAGATATATCATTGTTGGAGCGAGGACGTGCAGTTGCTTTCCTTCTTGGTGCTTTTGACACAAAATATACCTGCAGGCTCCTCAGAGAGCCGAGCCAAATTATGCACTCTGAGAGAACACTGCAAATGACAATGACAAGTCATGGCGAGAATGTATTTTGTCTTCATTTGGGTTCACAAGTCATTTCACACCGATATTACGGTGTGATGGGGGAAGCAAAACAACATTATGGATGGACGTTCATTCAAAAGCATCACAGAGGTCACGGTTAGGGATCGAAGGAAGGACTCACGTCTGATGTTGGTTCAACTTCGATTTGAAGTAAAGGGTTGCCCTCATTCCTAAACGCAAAAGGAAAAGATGTAGAAATAAACGAGAAAAACAAAATACAGTTCAGACGGCTGCTGCTCCCTCTAGGTGCAGAGACTGTGACGGGAAAGCCATTCAAAGGCAATTGAAATGGATACAAAACACTAACAAAATACTAATTATATTACACTTGCTTTGTGTAGGCATACCAAGCTTACATTATATATACTATTAAGAGAGAGATGTCATCAATTATTTCATCAACCATTTAAGTATCCATTATATCTGTGTATACATTTGTTATGTTGCACCTGCTACTTAAATAAAGTAATTGCAATACACTGACAATACACCTGATCATTAAAACGGTTTTTACTCTTAGATTGGTTTTATCCCAGAATCTCTGCTCAGGCTGTGGATTTTAATAGTTACTGGATCGCAGGCTCTTAGCTCCACAGGTGGCAAGAGCGCAGTCACATCAAGACCATCTGACAGATACATGGATAAAATGTGAGCAGGCTGATATGGAAGAAAGGGCACCACTAATAACTGGCTGAGTTTTCAGACCCTCATTTTTAATTTCATAGTTGTTGTACGCCGTGAACTTTCGTCCCTATTCATTTCTGACCTCGATGAACCCACTTTACCCTCTTCCTCCTCCGTCCACATAACTGGCTGTGTAACATCAGTGTGTAACCTCTCACAACCTTTCTGTGGTATATTAACAGTTTGCAAAGTAATCCTGGACTCTGGGCGAAGTCCACAGGTGAGGCAGCGTATAAATAATGTGATTCCTGTGGCGCCATGGGCCCCGAGCAGCGGTTCGATTTCTGCTCTAATGAGGGGAACCTGCCGGGTGTTAGGGTCTGAGACAGGCCCTCATTAACCCTGGGATGAGGTCATTAAGGCCAAAGAAACCTGCCAGCTGCCACTGGAAGAGCATACAAAGATGTGGGAAAGGAGGGACAATAGCTGTAATTAAATCAGAGGACTATGGGTTTCATAACCGTGCTAATGTATTCACATTCGTCAAAGGCAGCTAGAGAACGAGAGACCGTGGAGTGAGAAATGGTGAAATTGTCCATCCAGAGATTTAGTAATGAGCAGAGACTCAGAGACACGAGGCTTCAAGATGAGCATTTGAGCCCCCCATCTGAGGATCTCCACCCAAAGCTCCAGAACTACCTTTGGAAAGGTGCACCATATTGGACTGGGCTTAAGGAGACGGACACTAAAAAATAAGTGTTTCAGACAGAGGGGGAATACATGCATGATAACAAATAATGTCTTTTTGAACATGAAAATCATTTGGACAATGTATGTGTATTTGATCTCTTGTCTTGTTGTCTTTGTATACTGTTTCCGACTTGTGCTGTTGCCTTCTTGGCCAGGTCACCCTTATGAAAGAGATCTTTGATCTCAATGGGCTTTTACCTGGTTAAATAAAGGTTTAAAAAAACATGATTATGTTCTAATAGAAACCCTCATTGAGCATGTCTTCTATATTGGAGCCGTTTTCGGCCCTCAGGCCTTTTATAAGATCAGCAATGGTTAGAGGCATGCACTGATTGTTAGGACACACCCCCAGTGGCACACCTGATGGTGATTAGACAATCATGTACAATCACAGGGCTGAGAAATGTGAGCTACAGCCAAACAAATTACTTCAAACAAAATGGCAAGAGCCTACCACATGAACACATTTCAATTTCATGATTTATTTTTGTTGTATGTAGAAAAATGGAAAAATGCTCTAATTTTAGATTTCTTATAGATATCCTTAATGTTATAAAACAGGCTCCCTTTAAGTCCGTTTTGTAGATGAAAACCTATGTGCCAGAAAACTAAAGGAACATGAGGCGGAATAAGACAATTATCAACCAAATATCAACAAAGGATATTATAAATCCAGATGCCACCACTATCATTATGTATTGTGAGGTTTGTTACACACCTGTAATTATTGGCTATAAAGATAGGTTGTCTCATCATGATCAGTTGTGTGACTGGACCATATAACAATCAGTGGCTGCGTCTTGAATATAATCGGAAAATATACAGAAATAAAATGCTCTTTGATCATAATGATTATGGTCGTGAATATTGCTGTAGACCTCAAACCCTCCCTGTCTATTCAAACACACATGGAGTCTGCTGTGAAGTATGCATAACATTATTTAGTGTCCTATATTTTCCTTTGATTCTCATTATTTCCAAACGCTGCTTGACGTTTTTTTTTTTTTATCTCAAAGCTGCCAGCTGCTTCGGCAATGTGGCACAAAGACGTCAAATCCAGCTATTTATTTTTAATTTTGAATCCAAATACATCTCTAACATGTATAGACCGTGCTCTATAGCGTAATTTAAAAACTCATACCATCAGCCTTCCCCCGCCAAGGACCTTTTCAAGACTGTGTTGATATTTAGAAAATGCAGTTAATAACATTATTTGCTACTGATTCCTCCATTACAATCCAGAGGTACGGTCCATATTTCATCACAATTGACCATCCGCGGGTTCTCTTGCCCCGTTTCTGATGATAGATTGAGATCCTGATCTAATTAACATCCGGGTCGAAAGGCATCTCATCACTCCTCCTCCTCTTCCGGTTGTTCTCCCGTGACCACTGGCTTCCTCAAAGATCCCGTGGAAATCCAGTTGGCATCTCAAGTGTAGCGTGAGCTAAAGGCCATGCTGACATTAGTCTCCGAGTATTCGTCATGTCGGCTCTCACATTGAAATTGTCACCCAAATATCTGTGCTCCAATAGGTTTGACTTGGCCTTTGAGCAGCGGCCACGGAGAAGATGAGTGGAGGGAGGAGGAGACGAGGGAGATGATGAAGATGAGCAAGATAACTGAGAGGGCCCGATGAAGATCAGAAGTGCTTTCTTAATGTCTTTAAAGGCAGACATATGGTCTCATTGAATTACTTCTGTAATAGAATCTACTCACCCGGGTTCAGACAGGACGGGGTGCAGGATCACCTGCGGGGCTCTGCTTGGAGGAGCTTCCGGAGCAACATCTGAGAATATTGGAGTCACAAAATATCAAACCAACACGTTGGAACAAAGTTGCTTTCAGTATACAATCCTTTAAAATACTGTTCATGTTGATTTCAGTGTTTCCGGAAGGAATTGGATGATTTCAGCTAAAGGTTAAATAGAAGTAAGTATCTCCATTAGAAACTGGATTTACAGTATAATTATGCATCAAGAGGTTACCACTGGTATGATTATAAGTAAGTAAATACATTCCAAACTTTTGGACAAAATGTTATTCACTCCCAGGAACGTCCTCTAGTGCAATTTACTCTCTGCCACATTCTTTCACATGATGAGCAAATTAACAACAACATGTATTATTTTTCTTTTTAGCAAGCAGCAACGGAAATTATTTAATTTCCACACATTATTGGTACATGGTAAGTATTTTGAAAAGTCGACATCTAGTCATCAAATTCAACATATGAATATGTACGTTCACTGCCACTCAAAAACAATGCAACCGGTGTGCAGATTGCTTGAATGCAGCAAAGAAAATGAAAGCTGCACAATTGAAACCACACATACTACCTATTGAATTCCTGTATTTCTTCCTTGACATAATTTGAATGGAGATATCAATCATTGTAGAAAATGGGATTTCACTTCGATGCTTAGAGAGAGCGTATTTAATTTGATCACCACATCACCGCGTGTCATTGTCATCATTGGAGAAAAAGAGAAAGCAGTTTGAATTCTCTTCATGTAAGATGAGTGCGGTCAGCTGTTGTCTGGTATCTACCTCTGAACGACAACAGAGGAATCGCTGTGACGCTTTGCCGCTCGTGTTTGCACGCTGTGACAATTTGTGACACAAAGTGGGACAAAAAAAAAATACAAAAAACAAGCATTGTGGCACGGTGCATTAGTAGCTGGCACCGTCGCCTCGCAGCAAGAAGGACATGGTTTTGCTTTCTGTGTGGTGCCAGCGCGGATGTTTTGCATGGATTTACTCCAAAGACCAGCAAGCCAGGAGGATTGGACGCTCCAAATTGGTCGACGGTGTGAATCCGTGCCAGTCAGTATGTCTGTGATCCCTGTGACAACTTTTACAGGATATTCCTACTTTCTCCCAAAAATATATGCTGGAATAAGCTAAAGGCGCTTGTGCAACCAAATACGAGCATGTAAAGACTATAAATGAATACATTTTATATCACATGTGATAGTGCACCGTAATTACTGAATCGCTGGGAGGCTTATGAAAATAGATTTTCTTTTCTTTTCTAAACAACAGCTAACATTTACAGTACGTTTAACATAACGTGGGTGTGTCATTAGCTCCACTTACAGCATAATGAGTTTAGATTGATGAGTTTAACAGTAAGTGGTAGTGGTTGACTGTTCTGTTAGGCAGCTCATAAAGAAATCTGATGTCGTTGAGCTGAAGAACGGTACAATAATCAGAACCTGGGTATTGCTGAGAGACGTCTATTCTCGCATTTAAAAAAAAAAAAAACTGTCTCCCCAGATCTCAATTACACCTCATTCTTTTCCTCACACCACTCCAGGTTGTCTAGGCCATAATAACCTGCCAAATGAGCAAAGAATGTGTGAGACCAGTGTAAAAGCAAGAGGCTGGGCATTGACAAAACATTAGGAGGCCCAAATGAGACAAGCAATGAGTGGGTGTAGGGGACGAGAGTCTCCTCTGAAAATCACCAACAGCATCAAAAGAGCCCTTCTCCTCACTCAATTTTCCCTGGGACGGTTGTAGTGCATTATGGGTAGGGGAAATGATCAATTAGGACTTGCTTACCAGGAAAGATGAACTGTTGCTTGTATTTGAAATAACTGGAGGCTGAGGAGAGAAACAAAAAGGAGAGCTGGTTGCTCGCTCATTCAGTATTTACATTCAAATTAGTTCTTATTAGAGATTATGACACCGTTTTGCTTCACAGCACACATTTCACAGTTCACACAACATATTCTTCAAACACTCATTTATATTGATTAACTATTTGACTTGTTTTCTCTCCCATTATTTTCAGGCGTTTAGCATATTCACGATATGAATTATCCCGGCAAACCCCATGCAAGTATTGTTATTTAGAATAAATTGGAACTCAGAAACACCAATATAGATAGTTCTCACCATGAAACTTCTCCAGTTGATTATTTATATTAAGGCAATCATTTGTTTTCTGAAAATGTATCTTTAAAAATGCTGATTTATTTAAACTTGCTATTTTGTGTGCATGATTGCGTTGGATTTGACTACCCTCAAAATTCACACACTACGCAACTACGTACATAATGAACCCCATGGAAGTATCAACACTACAGCAATAGGTGAATTAGATATTAATAGTTCCAGTTTGTACTGTAACCATGGAAACATAAAATTATTTATATTGATTTCTTTGATATTGAAGAAAAATCTCCAAACGTAATGAATAAAGGAGGCAAAATCTTTAGGTCCAAGTGTCTGTTTTCTATTAAGGGTTGAGGGTTGAATGCTTCCTCGGTGATAACTCATCATTCTGATACCTGTCAAGTTGAACTGTTTCTGTTGCCGCGCCGACTGTGGAGAAGGATGCAGGGGCGAGGGGGGCGTGGCACTGCTGGGCAGGGGAGGGGCCGGGGAGGACGGGGTGGAGGAGGTGGTGGATGACGGATTACTGCTGGAGTCTGGTTGGTACGGGGCTGCGATGTGATCCTGAGAAGAAACAGAAAAAAAACAAATGACTTCAAATTGTAATACTGGTGATTTTGCAGTCACATGCTTGCACTCAGCTTTACTGTTGGCCTCCTTCTGAATCGTTCCACAAGTTTCTAGATTGATTTTCTACCTTCCAGGCAACACTTGGTTTGCATTCATTTCAGTAAAATATGAAAATCAACTTGCAGAGATGTGAGACTTGCCCCACAGACGTAATCCATCACAATGAACAATATGCTGCTTTACTTTTCTGAGTAATCATTGTGTGGGGCTGCAATTGTGGACAGGAAGCATTTTCTAAACTCCCCTCAGTGGTGCATCCAAAGACTAGAAAACGACATGCCTACTCCAATCATATTGCACATGTTTTACTCAATCAGCGGATTCTGCAGATTCCAGCTGATTTCGTCTCACCATGATTGTCATTATTACAATTATCTTTTTTATGCTGTGAGAATGTAAAACAGTTCTTCGTTCTAAAGCTGCTTTTGCCATTTCCGTCTCCTATCCTCATCACAGCCAGCTCCCGACTGACCTCCGGGTACAGTCCAATGAGTCCCTCCAGTAATCTGCCCCTAGTCACATCTCTTCAGCAGAAGATGGAACTTCTGAAGACTTCCGTTTCACCAAACTCAATTTTCAGATCTTTATTATAAACAATATCTGGATATTAAATTCAGATAATGGCTTAATATAATAATTTCCCTAATGGTTTTTGTGTGCAACTTCTTTCAGTCATTACTAAAAATAAAATCACTTTTTTTCCAATTAAATCCTGTTTGTAAAGATGCTGAAAACGATCAATTTCATAGTTTGGAAATCACAACATAAAAGTAAGCAAACATTTAAACAAAAGACCAACATTCTTCTCTTCAGCAGCCAGGCCTTAAATCTTGGATGCCATTTTAATGATATCATGATAAAGAGAAACTGTTCAATTAGGTGGATTATCTTTCATGTCTCTGCATGTTGATTTCCTTAGCTAATTGAAAAGAAGGGAAATCAATGGCTGCTTTGAAGGCAAGCTAAAGATAGGGCATGCTTTGAACAAATTATGAAAGACATGCAATTTGTATTGAATTAGCTAATGTTGGAAGTGATTAATGATTCGTCAAATTCTGGCAGAAAGTAGGAGAAACAGCTTTATCGACACATTGTGTACTGTAAATAATCATTGGGTTACATCAGAGTGTGTAGATTGTGATTTCTGGGTGTTGCACAAGCAGATTGCAAAAGCTTTGACAAAACTTCCTGCAGGTACATCCAACCTATCAAGTGCACAAACTAAACATTATTTAAAAAGTAGTTGTTTTTCTGCTCTTGATCTATATAATATTATTTCACAGTGCAAACATTGCCGGAATAATTAAATGTTCAGATAATAATGTAAATAATAATTGGGCGAAGGCGGGTTACACCCATCACAGGGCTGACATGTAGAGACAGACAGGTCACCAGTCTATCACAGGGCTGACATGTAGAAACAGACAGGTAACCAGTCTAGGGCTGACATGTAGAGACAGACAGGTAACCAGTCTATCACAGGGCTGACATGTAGAGACAGACAGGTAACCAGTCTATCACAGGGCTGACATGTAGAGACAGACAGGTAACCAGTCTATCACAGGGATAACATGTAGAGACAGACAGGTAACCAGTCTATCACAGGGCTGACATGTAGAGACAGACAGGTAACCAGTCTATCACAGGGAGACATGTAGAGACAGACAGGTAACCAGTCTATCACAGGGCTGACATGTAGAGACAGACAGGTAACCAGTCTATCACAGGGCTGACATGTAGAGACAGACAGGTAACCAGTCTATCACAGGGATGACATGTAGAGACAGACAGGTAACCAGTCTATCACAGGGCTGACATGTAGAGACAGACAGGTAACCAGTCTATCACAGGGCTGACATGTAGAGACAGACAGGTAACCAGTCTATCACAGGGCTGACATGTAGAGACAGACAGGTAACCAGTCTATCACAGGGCTGACATGTAGAGACAGACAGGTAACCAGTCTATCACAGGGACATGTAGAGACAGACAGGTAACCAGTCTATCACAGGGCTGACATGTAGAGACAGACAGGTAACCAGTCTATCACAGGGCTGACATGTAGAGACAGACAGGTAACCACCCTGCATGTCTTTAGACTGTGGAAAGGAACCCCAACCAGGAATTGAACCCGGGAATCAAACCCAGGACCCTCTTGCTGTGAGGCGACCGTGTTACCCACTACACCACCCGTCTTTTTGGGTGTTATCTATAATAAACATCCATCCATCCATCCATTTTCTACCGCTTATCCTATATTTAGGGTCGCGGGGGGGCTGGAGCCGATCCCAGCTGTCATTGGGCGAAGGCAGGGTACACCCTGGACAGGACGCCAGTCTATCACAGGGCTATAATAAACATGACAATAATAATAATGGTCCAAAATGATCAAATGCATGCAAAAATATGGATACCACACAGCATGTATGATGTCACTCTGTCACTTCCTATTCCCTGGACTGCCAGTAAGAACCCGAAAGAACCCAGAAGGTACATTGTGGTTAATAATATACAATTATGTGTATGATGATTATTCGTGGTTGACTACACATGTACAGTGGTTCCAACACTCCTTGTTGGCCGTCTCACTGCTGCGTGCTACCTTTATCCTGGATGCTCTCTGGTGAATGCTAGAAGGGATGGTCCAGAGGGACAAATGAAGCCTATTGGTCAGGGGACAGGAAGTGTATGTGCAGGATGTGGCAAGGCCATCCATTCTAGCATCCATCATGCTCAATGGGCAGCCGGCTAACTTCAATCAATTAATTATTAAATAGACTGAATATCGCCTGATCTTCTAGTGTTTTTGTGGGTAGAGGGGAAAAAATTATTAAAAAATAACCTTTTTGGAAATAAATCTCATATGTCATGGCCATGGTTTTCCCATTCAAAAGCAGAAAACAACTACAACATGATTGATTCATTGAGTTACTGATCAATAGCAGTAATTCACCGAGCACTTTGCCAGACGCCGAATGACCAGTTCTTAAAACAGTCTTAACTGCTCAATACGAGGGACGGTGCTTTGTATGAAAACAAACCCATCTGTGTAAACATCAATACTGTTGAAGATATTTTTGTACGGTTGCATGATCCCCTGAGAAAGACACGATGACTCATAACCATTTCGGGCCACAAAAAAAAGATAGAAATGCGATATCTAGGACAGATTACGTTCAGATTGGAACACACAGTTTTCGTTTTCTGCACTCACCTTGTTGATTTTGTTGGTTTTGGGGAGCGTCTGACTGATGTGCAGGTCTGTGTACCTGAGCGGGTTGTTGATGTCACATGGCACTGATTCAGTCCTTACCAGACGAGCTACTGCAGAGACAAAGCAGAGGAACAATGA
Source organism: Chelidonichthys spinosus (assembly GCA_029853015.1). Taxonomy (NCBI): domain Eukaryota; kingdom Metazoa; phylum Chordata; class Actinopteri; order Perciformes; family Triglidae; genus Chelidonichthys; species Chelidonichthys spinosus. The sequence goes on from CM056831.1 coordinate 7,788,732, forward strand.
AGCATTTGTGGGAGACAGAAATTAAACAATACTCGCCTAATAGCTTCAGGAAAAATGAGGAGAAAGTCTTTATCACGCCCTGCTTCTAATGTGAAAAATTAACAAACTGCCTTTTCACGAACACCATCCATTTATCTCATATGGAAAAAAAGTCTCCTTAAGCAAATTATGTATTGAGATACTGTCACTTTCTCTTACTAAAGCAAGGCAGAAGAAGTCTAATTAGTGTTCTTTACCTTGAGTTGTTCCTTGGTGATCTTATTTGGGGGAGAAAGGGAGGGGGGAGGCAGAGAAAGGACAAAAGAATCTCAATTCTGATAGCAGATAGCGGGAATTTCTTTCAGTGCAGTCTGTGTCAGTACAAACAGTGCATGACGCAGTCACATTTGTTCAACTTAAGTGGCTTAATTAATCAGCAGATAACCTATCTGCCTAAACCGGCAAAGACTCACTTTTTTAAATGAGGACTCAAGTGGAGAAAAAAAAACGTCTCTTCAGTAGTTTTAAGGACGCATTCAAATAATTGAATAATCATGAGGACAGAATACAGCAGGGTTTAATCTAGATCTAGTGCACTTTTAGAAAATAATGATAATAATAGAGCGGACAGATATTTCTTAAGTTGTGAATATTATTCTCTCTCAGATTCTGTGTCACTCAAGATTGCTCACACATTTTTCAAAAATAAAGTTAAAGTTAATTCAATATGCAGGCAAATGCTGCGGCGTACTATATCAGTCAAACCAATAGCAAATAAAGCTGAGATACGGACGGAGGAATGTCATTAGCTGAGTCGCAGAGTCATTCTGACGGGGTTTAAGCTCCGAAGGTTTTAAGTGTAGCCTGAATATAATATTAAATATAGGCTTCTGAAAATGGACATCAGAGTTGTGAGTGCGAAAGTGCGATAGTTTTCATAATATAACGAACTGTCAAAGTAAATGCAGGTTTTTAAACTGTGTGTGTGTGTGTGTGTGTGTGGAGCTGGATTCTCTGATAAGTACTGCAGTTAAGTCAGAGGCTAAGCCGAGACAAATATCGCCATGAAAGTTAATGAAAATGTGTGCAGCCGACTACATGTTACATATTACATACCTTTAAGGGATTCTCGTCCGCCTCTCTGTATGATCAATAAATGGCAAGGTGGGGCTTCTTTGGTGCATTTGTTGTGGCACTTCAGCCTGAGTGCATACAAAAAGACAGGGAATGTGTCCTGATTTAGAGTTTATTTACACACCAAGTGGGCGCATTAGCATGTGGCAAAACAGACAATGGATACAAATTGACAATTTATTCAAGTGGGACTAAAACAAAAGAGGATAATAAGCGTGTTTCACCTCGAGAAATTATCAAAAAAATAAATTAAGAAGTAATGGTATGATAACAGAGCTTTGATAATGTGCAATCAAAACAAATTACACAAATCACTACTATTGATGCAACGAATGGTACTTGAGGCACCTACTTGCAGTTTTTACATTTCAGTCCAAACAACATTCCCTTCCCACATACTATGCATGTCTGGGACATCCAATACTTGGTGGAAAACCTGCAGGCAGAAGAAGTGAGACAGATAAGGAAATGTTTTTAAAAGTCAGGACATCCTTTTCAGCTTGTTACACATCTATATGACATATAGGAGCTGTGGATTACTGTGAGGAGAAACACTACTTCTGACCTTTTGCCTTTCAGCACATCCTCTCATTCCGGCAGACGGCTTTTGCCAAAGAAGGCGCCTGTTTCCTGCCTAACCTTTCCGCGAGGATAATAGATGCCTGAAGAAGGTACTTCAGTTAAAGTGCTTACCATCCTAATCTCCCTCACTTGCTGATGTAATTTGGGCCCATTTCACTGTCACCTTTCAGGTAACCCTGGGCGATGAGCGTCTCAGGCAGTACCTCTGCAGTGCAGGACCGAGGCCTTGTGCTTTACATCAATGCAATGAGTCCAAGTGGGGGGAGTTCAGAGGCCTGTGCTGCTTTTAAGGTTCCAACACGCTTACTTCTCACACAAGCAAATCCACAATCCACAGTAGCAACCCATTCGAGTGGTTGGAGCACGTATATGACTATTGGCTGTATTTACTGCCAGCCGCGCCACTGGCTGGCTAATGGCAGGTGACTAATGCAGTTTGACAGAATCCAAATCTCTTTATTAGCCCTTCTCCGCCTCAATTGGGAGGCAAAACTCAATCCAACCCCTAGCAGATTTTTTCGTGGATTCCGCTGTCAAATGTAAACGATGATGTGGCATTAAGGGCAGATTCTGCATACAGAAATGTTCTTTCAGCACAGCGGAGGGCTCGGAAGCCAAAGTGGTGCGTTGTGTACCGGCGACGCAAATGCACTTATCATCGCAGGCCAACAATGCAATCACATGTTAGAAATATGCAAATTGGTGCGTCAAGAAGATTGCTAGATGGAATAATGTTTCGGTTTAGAGCTTCACTTTCTACCTCGCTGACTTTTCAGCAGGAAAAACTCCCACAAATAAAACGGTTACATTTAGGATCACTAGCATTCGGGGTTGAGCCATGCGAGAGAGAGGAAGAAAATTAAAAGGATTTATGCAAGAGGCAATCTTTAATTGGACCGACATTGTATCACAGGTGTGTGAGGATACGCATGTCAAAGCAAACTTGGCGCACACTCACCCACACGCTGTCCTTCAGGCCTACCTGTGTTTTATTGAGTTTCCCAGATCTCTCCGGGGAATCTGCGGGGACCAGCGAGGCACTGAGAGAGTGTCTGGAGGAGGAAGAGACAGGAGAGAGGTTTGCATTAAACGTCAATTTTACACATATGAAATTTGGGGGATGGACTGATGGACTTTGTAACAACAAACTAACATTTTGGTGTCAGACATAATCAACTGGATATTAAGCAGACAGTTCATAATAACTCATCACTGTAAACGAGCTAAGATCGACAGATAGAATTATAAAGGAAACCCAGCTTCCAGCACGTATCGTTTTGTTTACAATAACGTTTTACTTTAAAAATCAAGTTTGAACTATTTACTTTTTTTTTACGTGGCGATATCTTGCATCGCTAACTGTATTCCTTTGTGAGGAACTCTCACTTCAAATAGGTTCCTTTACTTGGTCCATTAGCGTTGGCAATGACACGGCAGCCTGATGCTTTTATTCGCCACCTCCTAATACCAGGTGAGAACGGCAGCCTACACAGCGTTGCCTGTGAAGGCGGCTGTCTGTGGTGGGCATGCACTCAGATGGTAATGATGTGCCGGCTGCTGACAATTCAACAACAAAAGAGCCTTGCTGAAAAATGCTGAAAGTTATAGGTTATAGGTTAAAGTGCATCCTGCAGATCATTTTTCCTCATGGTTTTTTATTTGGAGTTCTGTTAAACGCCATGCAGGCTATACTGTATAAGTTATGTTGTGTTACACTTTTGACAATTTCAAAATGGGTAAATAAAACATAGAACAGGAACCAACCCGACACCCTTTGGAATGTTTCTTTAAAAAGTACTCAATTAGTTTAACACTTTAAATTTTCGATTTTCCTTTAAGGTAAGTTTTATGTGCATGTCTTGAAGAATAAACAGGTTTTATATAAACAGGATAACTAGGTACTGTGATATTCACACACACCATTCATTCTCTCAGCTTTTGCACCTTCTGAAAATAAGCCTTGTAATAATCAAGTAATTTTCTGTCTACCTTTATGCAGAGTTATTCATGAGTATCATGTTACTATTAAGCCAGTAATGAATACTAGGAAGAGTGGAATAGAGGGGACTTGAATGTTTTGTGTGTGGCTAGGAGGAGATGAACACTACATCAAATGTGGGAATTGTGAGGATAAAAGGAGAAAAACAAGCCAAAAAAGGGCCTAGAAGTTCTTTCCCTCAATGCATCAAACTGCTAATGCCTTGAAATGAAATTGTGGGCCGAGGAGTGAGATCGATCTCCATATGAGAGGACAATTAAGCCCTAGAGAAAGAGGTTGCTTTCAGTTAGAAATATATTACCTAAAGGAACAAATCCTAAATAAATTTGAGAATGGTTTTGTCAATTTTCATATTCACAGGATGTCTTTTGAAAGGAAACAGAAAAGACATTCACAATGTTCCCCCTTGAAAACTTGTGGGCTGGAGATGAAAACAGTTTTCAGAGACAGAACTCCTCTGGAGGCAGGGGAGTAACCGAAGCCCAAAGAAGGACATTTCAAATGACAATTTAAGAGTAGATTGAAGAGAAAACTACAATCACTTTTATGAAGCAGTAAACTTCTAGTTATTCCTCTTCTCGCATAAAATGTACCAATACATTTGCTTTGTCAACAGATTACAACATGTGCGACTATTAACTTCCTACACAATCAGGCGAAATGCACGGTCGCAAGAGTTAAAAAGTGGAAGCTGTTTTTTGAAATGCTTGCGATTACAAGGATCGTTGAAGAAAAACCACACAATTTTCATATGTGCTAATCTCATGGCCCCGGTGGCCGATAGCATTTCCTGGTCCCTGAAACACCCTTCCTCCTACTCCAGCCTCTCCAGAGGATCGGTGCCTTCCCTCCGCACTCCGATGCATCACTCAATTACACTCAATCAACATGATAACTCAATATAGAGGGGGAACTGACATCATCTGCTTCTCGTCGGCCGTGCTGGCGACTGGCTGATGATTGGACTTGTCAGCAGCGTGGTGGAGGCTGTCTGTCATCGCGTGTGCTTGCTGTTGGCGTTGCTGACTGTCTCCCGCGACAGTCTTTGGTGATGCCGCCATCCCATAAAGAACAGGAGGATTTATGTAGCGAGGTATTCGTGAGGACAAAGAGCCAGTCATATGAAACAACATGACTGAAACCTCAGTGCAGGTTAGGTTTGTGGCTTGGTTTTGGATGGATGTTAAGTCAGAGATCGGGGTCAAAGCATATTCATAACATGATGAACAATATTTTTTATATTTTATTGATGTATTTGGGTGTTTTTGTGGATATTTCATTATGAATGTTCGTCTGCATAGCTTTTGTTGATTTCGTTTTAAGATGATATTGTTAAATTTGATATCGCTTGTTTTATGTCTGTCCTTTAAAGTTGTCTGCCAGTAGCATTTATTGCCAGTGCTGGAGTGGAAGAGATTAAATCACTTCTGAACACACAACACACCTCCAAGGAGAAAACAGTCATGCAGACTTAATAAAACTAACTCGACATTTGCAGACCAACAAGGGTGTGTAGTTTCTTTGGGGGTTGAGTCAGGTCAGGTCAGGGCTTATTTTCAAGTAATATGTTGAACGAAATATCAGGTGAGTTGCATTGTTGTATCTAGGCGTGCCCGTCCTTTGAACTCTCTCAGCTAGTTTGTATTGGCATCGTCACTGGCATTTTTGCAAGGCGGTAACATAACAAGAAAGATAAGCTGTGACCTAAACAAGGTAATCAACTATTCTTGTCACACATTACAGCAAGTAACTTCAGGTCATGCACAGCATGAAATCTGAATAGGGTTGCAATTATAAACGTCTTCTTTATCAAAACACTCAGTTTGGTCTGGTGCTTATCTGACAAAGTAGCTGCTCAAGTAGTGTTCGCTGTCTTATTATACCACACATTAACTGAGGTAACCACAGGCGTTGTCTAATCAACCACAACTTCACCAAGCTGTTCAAACTCTTGATTTGTTTTTTTATGATCAGGGTTTGGCATTATAGGGCCCTAGTTTCGTAGACCAGGCGCAGTCAGCTTTCAGCGCAGTCAGCTTTCAGCGCACCTGCGCCGGTTCAGTGCAAGATCCGTCACTTGACAACCCGATGACAGAAGCAGCGCCGCCGCTCCCACCACGCGCATCACGCCCTGTGCTTGCCTATCATAATAATAACAATGCCGATATTATAAAAAAACAGGAGAGAGGGAGATGTTTTGGTCCGAGAGGCTGAGTTTCTGTTCCGCGTGCCATCCGCCTTTGATCTGACGTCAGATGTGACGGGACAATCTATATAGATATAAATTCACGTGTTGATTCAATTAGTTGCATTAAATAGTGTTTGTTGTGATTATTTATTGCATTTAAATGTGCCTGGAACTGTGGAAACCTGCCTGTGAGGTCAAACTTCCACTCCGCCAGCTGTGATTCGCATTGAATGAATGGACTTTATTTATGCCTTGCGCCGAAAGTAGACCAGGTTGGAGCTGGCGAGGCTTTTTGCCACGAAACTTCCGCTACGCCAAGCTGAATCTGTGACGCCTCCCCCTGCTGCCCCGCCACACCCATCTTGGCGCAGGCGATCCACCAAACTGCCAAACTGACGGTGCGCAAGGCTGCGCGGGTCGAAACTTGCATTGCGCCGGCTCCGCCACCCTGCGCCGCCCTGGGCTGCGCCACAAAACTAGGGCCCATAGTGTCTTCAAGATCCAGGTTAAGGATGTAATTCTACAACTGACTACCTGTGATGTGTTGATTGTGAAAACACCTCATGAGGTTCAGACCCGTGTCCTGCTCTACCAGTTTATATTTCAGCACTGTATTTGTCGTGCCTTAAAGCGTAAGATCAGGTGTAACAGTCTCAAGAGGTACCGACGTGGCAGTGTGACAGTCCACAGAGGGGAAACCAAACTGATGTGCAAATTAAGGTCGATAAAGTACACATTCATGCACAGGCTTTTTTTTTTTATAAACAGTCACATGAATAAGGCAAAACCATGGGCCAACTTCAGGCCATGAACAATCATACCAAAGCAAACTAGGGTGTGTTAAAGTGCCTGATTGTGTGTGTGTGTGTGTGTGTGTGTGTGTGAGACAGATGAGCCTGCAGGATCTAAGAAACCCCAAGGCGCCAGACAACAGTGTCCTCCTCCATCTTCTCTGATTGTCCTCAGCCTAATTAAGCTGAGGTCTTCCTTTCCCCTCCTCCACTCGCGGGTCACATGACACACAGCAGACCACGTAGTTGGGAAAGCTGTGTGTGTGTGTGTGTGTATTAAAGACAGAAATGTAACTGAGAGATGAGGAAAGATGTTTCTGCCTGTGTGTGGGTTAAACAGAGGGGGGCGGGTGTATGTGTGAGTGCAACGATAGATACTTGATAGATACTACTTATGTTGTTTTTTTTACATTAGGCTGAGATGCCTCTGTAAGTGATTGACAGAGCGCTAAACACCGCAGGTGAAAAAAGAGTGGAGCGTGTGACAATTGAAGAATTATACTCACTGTCTGCAGGGTTACCAAGTTATCTCAGCCACACCTACTCTTACCATGATCACGGTCATAAAGGTCCTACAGCTCAATGGAGTGTAGCACTCCTAGCGCTTGGGTTAAAGCTTCAATCAAATGGGTGAACGCAATTAACGGCATAGGTTTCATCAGGAGAAAAACTTGAGCAGGGACCGCTGAACAGAGTCAGCACAAATCACTCACAACGTCCGTTTCACTCACTGAGACTCGGACATGATGCTCTATAGAGTGGACTGTGCAGAGCAGCAGAAGAAGTGAAAAGGACTGTAAAAAAAAAAAAGCTGCGTGGGCGTTTGCTGCACAATGTGCTGCATTATAGCACATGAGTGTTACATGAGCGATATGTTACAGGCTGTTGCTCACCATATTTATCAGTGTTTGTTCATCCATGCGTTTTAATGAGCCCTTTGCCGAAAGGTGAAAGTACACAACTGAACAAGTATTCGTTTGGAGTGGCTGCGAGAAACAAACTAAGAGAAGGGTGGAAATAGACTTCTCTATCTGAATATGAGGGAACTCAGACTAAGAGAAAATGCCAGGTTGCTCAGTTGCTATGGCAACAGCTACACGCCGATCTGCCTTGTTTGCAGAATATTGTGTTGACACCTTTGACGAACACACATACACGTTAATAAATAAGCCATATACCTAAAGCCTCTGTGATAAACTGACGATAGCAAAACCCAGCACTGGAAGACAATAGCAATTTTCTTGGATGAAACGCTTATCTCCATACGGCCGGAGGCTTTTAAAAGTGGTGGTTTAAGTGTGCCAGTGAAACAGAGGGAGGAGGGCAGGAGAACAGATGATGCCTGGAGGCCTTATGGCTCAGTAGTGACTTCCTCAGTTGAAGAACTCAAATGGCTCGGAGCATGCAGAAGAGTGCGGACAGACAGCAGGTTTCGGAGACGAGGCCAATCTGACGCCACGGAGAGGCTTTCAGTTGACGTAATGCAAACGCAATCCTTGGCAGCCATATGACATGTCGATAGCTCGTGGACAAATCCCTTATTGTTTTAGTGAATACACAAATGTCCTGCTCCTTCGCCACTTCTTCTTATGCCCTCCATGTGTTGTTATCTATCAAATTCATAAAGTGGCTTTAAAGCTCCCATAGGTGAACTGGAAGGATGCTTCAGTGGTGGCTGACAGATGGGGAGCTCAAATGCACACGCAGCATTCAATGCATCAGGGCCAAAGAGTGCCAATAACACAACCTGTTGAGATATGAGAACGATGCATCGGATATGTAGCTCCTTAGCTTGTACCGGGAAGCTTAAGTGTTGTAAACATCTGTTGTTACACCACCCTGCTGGCTACTTGGCTAGTGAAGCTGTTTGTTTAGATCAGCTGAGGTGTCAAGTGATGACCCGGAGTTCTTCTGAGACTGAATTCACAGCGAGATCTCTGGGATGTTCGGCACAAAAACAGCATTTCAATGTAGATGCAGTAGAAGCACAGTATGCACAAAAACTCCTCTGACTGGGGATACTGCTAAAAACATCTACCCTTCTTTTCTCGGAACTATTGACCAATCCACCTCTTTATTGACTGGTGTTTATGACCTCCTCTGCAGGGTTTCATTATCTGGAATGAGACATGAAGTTGACGTGAGAGCTCTGCGCCTGAAGGAGTCAGTCAAGTCCCACCTGCAAAACATGCTACTTGGAAAAGAGATTTTCTGTAGTTGTGACCTGATATTGCAGGTAAATAAGATATAAATATGTGGTGCAGAGCAGACCAGTGAACAGAAGTTAAAACAAAGGTAAGATGAATGTTTTCTATTCAGCCTACAAGTCAAAAATAGAAATAGAAAAGCTGAATTGGCTCTCCGATCGTGAGTCAACATGTCAGCATCCCTCTCCTCATAAATATAAAACTATGACATGACGGCTGGATGACAAACATGTACGTCTTTACTGAGACGCTACGTCGATACCAACCTCAACTATTCTCCTCAGGTAGCTCTATTTCCTAGCCCCGTTTTAAATTTAGCCGTTATTTGTGGCCACTGTTTATTGCCAACTCTCAAAGGGGCCTCCATTGCGGGCTTGGTTGCTAGGAGATCTGTGACGTAACTGCACAATGTGTCTGTGAGAGGTTAAGGCGAGTGGGTGACATCATTAGAACACATGTCGAAATAAGTGAGTGAGTGAGTTGTGTGCAAAGCGTGTGAAGAACATTTAAGCCATTTATATCCACAAGCACACACTCACAGACTCCTACACTCTCTCTTCCTTTGTCTCTCTCTCTCTATGCAGCTCACGCACGCACGCACACACACACACACACACACACACACACACACACACACACACACACACACACACACACACACTCACACACGCATACATCAGGTCTGTGTGTTGGTTGAGTCCCAGCTGGTACTGGACCTCCTAGTGGACTCAAGGCATCCTATCAAGTCTCCAACTGCTAGCTGAGAAGCGTGAGGTGCGAGAGGTGAACTGTGCCTGAACTGTCCCTCTGTGGCCACCATACATTTTCACATGGGAGACACAATGCTTTTTCAAAATCTTGTTCTTTTTCAAAAATCCACTTGCCTCCAGGGTTTTCATAGTTCGCTAACCTTGACCAAGTGTTGTAACCATGACGATGAAGCAACAGAGTCTTAACTGGAAGTGGAAATTTTAAAACAAACCGTGATCTTTTTCCAAACCTTGAACTAGTTGTTTTTATGCCTTGATCTAATCAAATTTCATCAATCGTATTGTCACATCATAAAACAGATTTATTTTCAACTGTTACACCTACAAATTACTTTGCCTTGGATAATCGCATAAGATCAGAAAATGTTCCTACGTGTTGATCTATTGGGCACGGACAAACAACATATTGGCCTTTTCGTGAAATTACTATTATTGTTAACAAATTAAAACATTTGTCACTGTATTATTAAAAGATTAAAATCTTCAGTAGGAACTGTAGGAACGTCCGAAATGATGAAGAGATGGAAGAACACGGTTTTGTTTACAACATGGAAAATATAGAAAAATACCAGACAAACATCAGCACAGCGTCTCAACTATCAGATGATATAAAACCATCTGCATCTTTTCTCCAGAACCCCACAATGTGCCGAAGACTGTCCCAGCAAAGAAACACTATTTAATGTTACCTCACGTATTATAACCGCATCATCACAAACAGTATCTCGGGGTGAAAAGTCACACAAACTCATCGGAAGATGCCGGCGTTCCAGCTTCGACTGTAGGCTCTGACTCATCCTGAGCAGACAGCGTTTGGTCACCTCGGCCAGTGTTGTGGGTCCTCTGTCTGTTTTCATTCAGACGATTAAAGAGATGAGTGATTATGCTGTTGGCTTGAGGGCCCTGACGTATGAGATGGTAGAATTATACCATGATTCCAAACATAGACACGGGATGGATGTTTAGCCTGGCTTACCAGGCAGCACACACTCCCGTCTGCATGCTCACACAAGCGTTAACACAAACACGTACACACATCTATGCCATTCCCAAAATAACAGCTGGAGAGCCCCGGGGGTTAACTGAGGAGCTTCAGAGAAAAGGGAAAGAACAATGGATTTGTAAGTGAATACACCTTATATGGCCTATAAAGCAGTTCATAAAAAACAATATGATTCAAAAATCTGGAACTTACTAGTACAGATAATGAAAACATGAATTAAAAAACATCCCTCAAGGCGTTCCTGAGATATCACGATTGCAACAGTGATATGGACAAAAACATAACGCCTCCGGCCACAGCTGTGTGTTCGTGAGTAAAAGGCTGGAAAGAGGGATACAGTAAATCTGCAAAAGAAACAACTAAGGGATCAAAAGATTGGAATCATACAGTTTAAGTGAAATGTGGGAGTTATGACAATAGAGGCAGTTATTACATCACCTTTAAAACAATTTGAAAAGAGAGAGATTAATCTTATTTATCCCTCAAGGGAACATTTGTCTTAAACTGCTGTTGTTAAAATAAACAACATTCACCTAAATCAAATAAATGTCGATGTGAATTTCAGCAGTCAATCCTGAATTTGGAGAAAATGAAAAGCTTGACTTGGGAGTAGCTCATGTTACCATTGGCTAATTGCAGGTGATATTTCTGCGAAGGCGCGTACGGCAGAAAAGAAGCGCACAAAGCAGCAGGACTCTTCGGAGCGATCCACTTCATGATGAATGATTGCAGGCTTGTGATCATTATTTACAGCTTCGTGATCAAATATTCAGATACTTGCCTTTCTATGTCTATTTCTTGCGCTGAATTCCCTGGTTTCAACACGCATACTTGTCAAGTGTCAAGTTGACACTTGAAGTTAACACTTGACACCTAAAGTACTATGAAATCCTTACGTTTTCTGGATTGTCTTAAATAATATCTCGTATTATATAGTCATATAATCTGTTTTCTCAATATGCATGATGATGCCAGAATCTGTTTAGAGGATGAAGAAAGTGCTTCATTTGCCACGTTGTTGTGGTATCAGTTAAATGTTAATAAAGCAAACATGTCACATGCTGTGCTTTCAAGTCACTGCAGACTTATTCTGAGAAAAACCAGAACCGAACCAGAACATTATGGTTTGGTGCTGTGCTAGCATCAAAGTTTGTGTTTACCGAATGTTTTCTGTCTTTGACTGATTTTCGTTTTAACAATGATGGAAAAATCTGAAGGCCGACTGCCATTTTGACAGAGTACTACCCTTTAGCATTGGTAAACTTTATTGCAAAATATCATAGCAGCTGAGTGTCCGAAGTGTCTTCAAAAACCCTAAAGGCCTTTGCAGCTAGACTCATATTTCTTGTGCCATTTGCACATTATTATCATTTTTCCAACCTGTATCCAGTCAAAGCAAGCTTTCACATCGAGGACAGAATTCCGTTTTTTTTTTTTTTTTTTTTTTTTCATTCAAATTTTACAAATTCATGTGCATTTGTAAGCACAGACCGCAAAAGTGACCTTACAGTTGTTGTCTCCATCATCTTTTCTCCAGGTTGTTATAAATAAACAATCTAGTTAGTTATGTATATTATTCAAAAACACTAACACACACCAACACTGGGAATGATCATCTCTGTGATGAAGTTCCAAAACTCACGTTGTATTTGTATCTAATGAAATGTGCTTTAATCCATCACTGTGCTCAGAAAAGCTATGTGCTTGCCGCATACAAAAGGCAGGCACACGGCTGTAGCCAGATATTCAAACCTTCAGCTTCAGTTTGTCATTCAGTAGCATATGAATTTCATATTCTTCCCAGAATAATACATTTTATATTAGACTTGCAGCACCAGGACGCAATTTACTTTGACAGGTGATTGGCAGCAAGAAAAGTGACTTTGCCTTTGTTTAAGACAAAGCACGTAGCCAGATACCTTTCTGTCATAAGTATACTGCTAATTTTTCAACGCATAGCCGGTGAGGTCATACCATTAAATTCAGACATCATCAACAATTGTAATTCAAGTACATATTTGTCCTCTCATGTGTATGGTGTGTGATTATTCCACAGCACGCCTCCAACAACAAATATGCACTGCTGCACCTCACATACCTGTTAGTCAGTGTCTACAGCGAGCAACCATACATCACTGCTTTCCTTGACTCATCCTCCTTCACTACCCATTTCCTCTTCAGTCTAATGGCTTCCGCAGCATTCCCATAATGCATCGGCCAATGTGCAGCAACACACCACCTCCGGTCGTAATGGCGTGGCCTGATTGTTAATTTCCAACAGAGGTGTACTTAAGCATATTCTGAACGATTACGGGCGTTGGTCGTTTTGGTAAAATGTCAGGCACAAGTTTAAGATTGACGCTAGATAAAATAAGGAGGGGACATTTCACAAAGACAAAAGAGTCATTAGAGGTTGAAAATCAGTGCAGCCCTAGGTTCACAGGACTTTCCACTCTGAGGCATTGCCTGAGAACCAAATGAGTAAATATGAAAAAAGGGATTGGAATATGAAAGATGAATATTAAAGTCATTCAAAAAAAATCTTATTTCATAAAAGCTGCGATGCGGGCTGATTAAAAATAGAAGACTTCACTCACTTGCAGAGGGTGTTTCGGCGTGGACAGGAGGTGTGGAGGGGATGAAGGTAGGGAAGAAGAAGGATCGCAGAGATCGTTCGGTGTGGAGGGGCGAGCGTTGCGTGGGCAGATTCTCACAGCTGCCCACGCTGCTGTGGATCTTAAGGTTCAAGGGCTTGGTCTTCTTCTTGGCTCTGAGGGAAAGAAGGCAAAAAAGAATAAGTAAAAAAAAAAAGTACATTGACAGATGTAGTGTGTAAACACGCCAAACTGATTTAATCAAATACCAACAACACTTAGTTATGCTAATGGATATAGGTTCGTCAGTCCACCAGTTTGGTCAAGACTGAAATAGTTAAAACACTATTAGATGAACTGCAATGGCATTTGGTGGAGACTTGCATGGTCCTTAGAGGATGAATCCTATTGACTGAAGTAATCCCCCGACTATTTACAATTAAAATTGTTACAGAAACTTTGGAAAATGACCAAATTTGTGCAAAACTAAGGACATTCCCATCAGTCTAAACTGGAAGTGTTTGTGGCCAACCATGGCACTATGTTGTTATTAAATTGGCATCCGTTGGTGGCTTCATATTCTTCAATTGTGTTCAGGGCAGCAAAGTTACTTGTTTATTTGACAGAGTGAAAGTTAAGTTATCTTCCCTCTTTACTTAGGGTTATGGCAGCATATCCTTCTTGTTGTTGTCATAGTGTAGTTAACGCACAACACACACACACACGCACACACCTTCTATTCATTCATCCCATTTATGTACTGAACCGCTCCGAGACATCCGTGATATTATTCAGTGCAAGTCACACTTAATTATTTGGTTCAACTCAAGCATCGGGGCCTTAGTAGAGCTTGCTTCTTGATAAAGGCCCCAAGAGGTAAACATACAAGAAACTATCGGCTACCTCGGGTCTTCATGCACACAGGATTTTATGCAGACGAACCAAAATAAACCACATTGTGTTCTCGGGCTTAGCTGAATGATGGCAACCGTGAATGAGTCCTCAATTTGGAAGCTGTCAAAACTCCAGCGACACTTCTGCTGCACTTTATCAGACCAACGCGTTTCTGTGTGTGGCGTTAAGGGTCATCAGCAGACAACATTTAAATAGGTTAGGTACGAAGCAGCAAAACTGGAGTTAAGGGGGTGGTACTAAGTACAGAAGAGGCATTATCTAAAAACATTTGCCTATTTGATTTGTCATCCTTTAAAAAACAATTTAATTTAAAACCTTTTAATGAAGTGTAGGAGGAACACCAATATACATCATACAAAATGTCACAAGATATAGATCATAAGAGAGGCCATGACAGCATTATATACTATCATCATTGAGAAGTCCTCATACGTGCCCCTTGGAAATACACTTTAGAAAGAGAAAAATCTGAGTTCTCAAATTGTCGTCAGATTCTTAACAATATAAATCGACTCCCAAGCTGGTGTTTGGGTGATCCACATGTAGACAGTGAAGGACAGGTCTAAGAGATGCACAGAGAGTAGTCAGACAGACAGGAGACTATTAAACTAAAAGCTGTAGAGAAGAACCATGAAAGAACTAGTATGAGTGGCAAATAAACAAAAGCCAACAAAAGACAACAGCAGGCTGATATCCAGACAGAAGAAACGACATTGCAGAAAGTCCAGACAGAGTCAACCATAACAAAGACAGGCGAGGAAAAAGTGAGAAAACTCATGGGAAAAAAAGAGTTTTACCATAAAAAAAAATACTTTTGAAAGTTAAAAAAATCTCAAAGCTGTGGGTCCCGACTTTTCACACAAAGTAACACTCATTAAGGATTTTTCCCCACACTGAGTCATGCAATTAGACCTGTAAACCAGCCCAGCACTTCACTCCCATCTCCTGCAATAAGGAAGCAGCCCGCAGGTTATCACTTCTCCGTCATAGAGCTTTTGTCAGCTATTCCGATTAGCTCACTTTATGCAATTTGAATCTAAATGAAACCATTCATCTCCCTGTATGCGTGCCTTTATCCTAACCCGAATGATTTGTAGATTTTCAGTGAGGGGGAAAGTGAAAATGAATGTAGAGAGAAGGGAGAGGATTCCCAATTTTTGGTTTTTGAAAACGGCTGTCAGTGAAGGCGGGCTGGCGGAGGAGGAGGAGACTGTCAACCCCACAGTTGTTAAAGCATCTATTTAGGTTGCCGTTTCTACTCTGCATATGAAAAGTTCAAGGAAAGAGAAACTTAGAAAATACACAGAGACGACAGAAAGACAGAAGAGGAGGGAGGTGGGTGACTCGTCAAGAGAAATCAATGAAGGTGAATACTAGAGTTGTCTTTTGATCTAGTCGAGGCTTGCACATCGCGGTGCTTTTCCCCCAGATAGAAATCACTGCATACTTGTGTTGCATTTTGGGGGAGCATTTGAGTCTTGATTCCCCCTGGGACTTCCTTACGGAGTAAACAGGAAAAAACATTTTTTTCATGGCATGGTTCAGGCATTTCCTCTCGACATATTGCAGTGATGAAATATCCCACTGTGTCACGCTTATTACCTGCTGATTTGCTGATTTCTTTGTCGTATTCTTTCTTCCTGTTTATCCCGTTGCAATGAATCATTAATGTTCTATTGTTCAATCGTAAGACCACGATTCGTTCCCATTTTTGACGTCTGTGCCATTGTACTGGTGCTTTCACACCTATAATTTGGTTCATTTATTGGGACCAAGTGAAAAATCAACACAGTGTACACACAGTGACTTTACAAGTGAACAAAGAGGAGTAAACATAAAGTTCTACAGACTAGAGACAGTTTTGACGATTGCTTATATGGCCTTAAATATGTAAAGATTGCTTCCTGAACAAATTTCACGATAACCAGATTACTATTTTATGTTTTGAAATCATGCCATCTTAAAATAATTTGGTTGGTTGGTTTGCTTTCGTTGTTGGTATGTTGGGGTGTTTGATTGACAGCTTCACACCAGCCCAAACAAACCATGTGTGTTAGGTATGAGGGTTGCTCATCTCTCTCAATCATCTCAGCCTACAAGCTGTATTGTTTTTGTTCCTCGGTTATTTGACTCATATGCTTCAAAGGTCACAATCAAGCTAATTTCCACTGATTTTCAAGTTTCAAATTAAAATCGTGACAACCCCATTGTACACGACAGCTTGTTTCTTCTTAAAGATGATGAGAAGTTTACTTTGTCATCCGCTCTGTCAGAGGGAATCAGTCCAATGCTGTGTGAACCGAGAGGTTTTTACGAAACCAATAAGGTGGGATCAAAGCTTTGTTTTAACTTTCCTTGATGCTTTGTATTTCTGAAAGATGAGTTTGCCACTTCACAATATGCGAGCAAGGATAATAAAAAATATTAAAAATGAAATCTGACATTCATGCACACACATACATGCATTCAACCACCCACTTCCTCCACATCAACTCCCCCCACACACTTGCAGAGATGCTAATTACAGTGACACCTTCAAGTAAAAGTTCCATTTGATCAAGGACAGGAGAGCACAGGAGAACAGCCATACTTCAAATGACATATTTCCTTTACCTTCAGACATATCAAGAGGATTTAAAAAGAAAAGGCAGCATCATGCATATTGCACAGCTTTCTGCCTTGCTAACTAGCTATCAGTTGCTCAAGCAAATGGCATATCTCTGTGATACTGCAAAGCATTCAAACTCTCTAATTAGCACATGTCTCTGTCTAGGATAGTAAATTACTTGTGGAGTTCCATCTGCATACCTTAACTTTTTACTGCAGAAATATGCAGAGAGCTCTGCCGGGACATATGACGAGAAAAACATCCTGTTGCGTTTTATGCAAATTGAACTGTGGAATAATATCTGGTCACCACTCTTTGCTTCTTTAATAAAGTTGGTGGAAAAATGGAATAAAGGCGGCTAGAATAATGATTACATCGGAGAATTACTGTGATCCCTTTGAGCGGTTTCCTCCAAAGCTGCGTGTCTTGCTATCAGAAGTCTGCGCTATCGAGCCTGAGTTGAATAAAAGTTGGCAGTCTGCTAACCTGGGTGGACTTATTATTTTTCTTTCCTGAGGCAGTGTAGTTAAGCCAATGCCAAACTTAACCTTAGGGGAATTTGCTGTTATTGCACAGCAAGTGCAACAATCCAAACATCCCAGTTTGTTAATTAAAAAGCTCTATAAACTTTAAACTCTTGACTGAGATTTTGTTTCCATTGATTCACCTTGTCACAGGAGGTTTAGAAACAGGGAATCCACAAACGTCGCCACGAAAGTGGCCAACGAATGTACAGCATCATGGAACTGCGTCTAATTTTATTGCTATATTGGAACCATATGTATGTCCATAAGAAGAGCTGACTGAACCAATACATCATCCAAGGAGCCACAAGACGCTGCTGTGCTGCCGTTGCAGACGTCACCACTAAATAAACAGTTTGTCTGTTAACACACGTGAGGATGGAGGTGAGGTGTGTCGGTCAGGCTGTGTGCGTCTGTGTGTGCCCAGAGGTTGTTTTTTTTCGTCAGGTTGTCATTCGACGTCTCATCGTGACGACATCTGCTGATCACTGTGGCGATGGCAACAACAAATGAGTAGAAAACGTGCTTTTCTCTCCATCCTTCCCTCGTCTCTCGCTGGGATACGGGTGGCTGTCAGAGGCCAGTGGAGTCACAGCACTCAAGTGGTGATGGGAGTCGTTAGTGTGTCTGCGTGTTGTGGATTTGGAAAGCGAGGTGTAAAATCAGTGAAACAATGAATCGCAAAACAGAGTAAGCCTGGGTGAAAGACAGAAAATGAGGGGGGGAAAGAGAGGGTGGGGGAGCCGATGACCAGAGGCGAAGCGAGAGAAGTGAAATGGGACCAGGGAGCCGGGGCAGAGGAGTGACAAGTTGACAGGAAGGCGGACTTTGACATGTTGTCTTTTCAGTATCTTCTTGGGAATGCGTGTCGTGGTCCAGCACAGCCTGTCTGGTTTATAGTTTGATCCCTAAGTGCTGTTGCCATGTGAAGCCATGAACAGCGGTATGGTAATGGTAATGGCTTACAATGGGGTTAATGTTTCCTTTCTACAGGACAGTTTGGAAAGAATATACTTTGCTATATACACTCTCAAAGGAATGCTTCTTTCAATTGTGACTACTGTTAATTGCACTACATAAAACTACTTCAGTAAATCGTTCAAAGTTAAGCAAACATTGAAAAGCTTCTCTATTTTATATTAGGGATGGGTAAAAATATCGATTCAGCAATGCATCGCAATTCTTTACCCCGCAATTCAATATCGATTCAGCCAGTGGGGGCACTGTGACCGACACCCTCGTGTGATTCGCACTGTACGGACGGGGGCCGCACTAGACCAACCATTACAATATGGCGACCGGAGTGAGTACACACCGGCCGTGGAAGCGCCGCGAATATGCGCGTAGCGGAGCCTGCTTCCTTTCGACGCCCCTGTTAAGCGATAGTGTCGTTCACACCAGACACGGAGCGCCGCGAATAGGCGCGGCCGTCCCGTGCCGTGAAGCGATCGTTTCGGCGTCTGCTCTATTTTTTGCGTGTCCCGCGAGCGAACGCGTCAGTTCTGGCAGTAAATCACACAGTAGCTGTGTCACAATTCAGGGTCTGCAGCCACAGCTAAAGAAACACGAGACAATCTGGCCAATTTTCAAAATAAAAGCAATTTTCAAAATAAAATACCGCGATTGACAAATGCGATCATAGTTGTGTATCTCAACTCGCACTGGGAAACAGGAAGAGAAAATATATTTAATAATTGTGAAGAGTAGATAAACAAAAATATGTGCATTTCAAAGGTATGGTAGTAGACAGTAGACAGTAGTAGTGCATCTGCACTACTACTGTCTACTACCATGGCTTCTGCGGCGGGTGTGAACCCGTTACATGCACTGTAGTTCAGTGTTTAAGCAGTGTCCTGTTTTATCATGCCATGAGTTATACCACGGCTGTTCATAAGGCATGAAACTAAATAAATTATTTGAAAAAATGATTTGGTACTCTTACTTGTGTATTTCTACTTGATACTGAATCGATATCGAAGCATTTCAATCAATATCGAATTGAATCGATATTGAATCGAAACGTGACCCAACGAATCGAAATCGAATCGAATCGTGAGATTCTAAACAATACCCAGCCCTATTTTATATCACTAATATCTTTGGATTCTCCACAATCTGACGGCACTTTTACACATGAGGAATTGTGGGAGGCTCATCACCACACACCACAGCTGTAAGACCAACGTTATCACGTCCAAGTCAAGTGAAAGACCAGGGCCAGTCATGTCCGAGTCCAAGTCCAAGGGCAGTCGGGACGAGTTAAAAACAAATCCAGAGTGAATCAAGTCCTGTTCAAAACCACACTGGCAATAATGTCTTCCCAATGCTAATATAGTGATTAAGGAGATTTAAAGGGCATAATATTCATTCTATAAACAATATTTATAATATCAAGTCAAACTAATCCATGCATAGAATTTGGATTTGAGGATAATTACAATCTAACGTTCCATCCATTGGTAAATCCAGAATTTGACTTGATCTTTGCTACTTTTGTCACGTTTGTGGAACATCCAAGTTGGAGTTGAACATTAAACAGGTTGAAGTAAACATTTATTTCTCCATCCATCAAACTCTTAAATGAGAAGATGGGCTCTCAGTGTGTCACATAATGTGCAACAGAGACTGTTCTGAAGCTGGCATTATGTACCTATATGTCAGACAAAACATATGGGCAATAACTTACAATGCACTGCAGCTGTGTGGTTGGAGCATTATGTTTTTTATTCTTTTGTATGTGAAAGTTTGCTGCTGACGCAAGATGAATTTAGAGGACAGCTTTGAGCAGCAATGAGTGTGATCCAAACCAACACAAGAGTACTGTTTCTTAAAAACTGGTACATCAGGCGCTATTGTTTACTTGTTTACGCTATTGTTTACTTCCATCACCTGTGCTGTACACCAGCCATCTCCACCAGCTGGTGATAATTTGTTGTTCAAAGAGATATTCTGTGGCTCCATAAAATAGTCTGTATCTAACCAATAGCTTGGCTCAGAGTAACAACACAACAATTCTTCAGAGCCGAAACACTCCGAAAGCTCGCAATCAAGAAAAGTTATTCAGATTAGTGATGAATTGTTATTGGCATCCAACTTTTGGATGTTTGCCACCTATTCAAACACTGCCTTTTGAATATCCAAACGCACTGCTCTAAGTGTACCTAATTTGCCACTGAATTATCTTGGATGAATGGGGATGGAGTCCCATTCATCTCTGAGCCTTTAAAATACAAACAGGTGTCCCAAGATCGTTTTTGTTATTGCACACAGAACAAGGAAATAATGATTCCATTGGCACATTTGATTTTTAACTTGCGGGCACAGTGAGTTTTCTGGTAAGTTATGGCCAGCCTGTGAATTGAAGATGAATTATAATGGCAACTGTTTGCTCTTTTAAGTGTTTTCATAACAGCATAGCCTGAGGCAGAACAGCCATCTGCATGAATCAGTTCACGTCAGGCTATCAAATGAGCATATCAGTTTCTTGTTCAGGGCAAGCTGAGTCACTGCCTGTTTGTCTGTTGGTCTTGGCATATATCACATGTATCTATCTATATATGTCTTCTGCATTGCACTCTGTCGGTGCATGCATCACTTCCTGTGAATCCCTTGGCCTTCAGCACACAAGCCCGAAAGAGTGACTAACTGAATGAAAATTACAATATCAAAAGATAATTGCAATAATGCAATACATTGAGTGCATACTGTTGAAAGAAAGCCACATGAATACATGAATCATATTGCCATAACTGACCCTTCACAAAGTTTCATCGTCAACTGCCCAATCAAAGATAGCATCGGCCACCTCTGAACAGGGTCAGAGAACTATAAAGGTACAAGATTATTTCATTGTCAATGTACAACAAGATGCAGTTTGTAGTCCCATTCATGCTACATAAGAAAAAAAAAACACAAAAAACAACATTAGCTGGAGGAGGGTGGAGGATGTGTTGAGGAGTCTCACTGCCTGAGGAAAGAAGCTGCTGTGATGTCTGGTGATACGGCAGCTGATACTTCTGTTACACTTGCCAGAAGGCAGCAGGGTGAACAGGCTGTGTCTGGGTGTTTTTTTTTTTTTATATATCCCTTGGGCTCTCTACAGGCACCTCTTGTCACCAATATCACTGATTCTCAGTGGGTACCAATGATGTTCTGGGCCGTTTTAATCACCAGCTGTAGAGCCGTCCTGTCCTGGGCCGTGCACATCATCACACAGTTTATAATCTTTCCTGGCAGGAAGCTTTCTATCGCTCCTCTGTAAAAAGTTCACAGGAATTGTGCCTTCTTAACTTTCCTACAGAAAATCAGCCCTACATGAGCTCAGCTCCATTGTCTACCAACTATCACCTCCTTGGCGAGATGACGGAACAGCGGGAACTTTCCTGCTGACGTTCGAAAGGACGGCCACCAGGGAGGGTTGGCCTGGCAACCAGTGGACGGACCTGATCGCGCCCTTCCTCTCCGGGGCGGCACAGACCGCCTATCGGGACCTCTGCGAGGTACGCACCGTCCCGTATGAAGACCTGAAAGCGGAGATCCTGAAGCGGCTAGGACACACCCTCATCTCAAGGGCCCAGCGGGTACATGAGTGGACATTCAACCCCGCCGAGTCCCCACGTATGCAAATGTATGAGCGGACCAGACTCATGAATCGGTGGCTGACCAGCGAGCCCACTGTCCCAGGTCCGGTGGAGAGGGCGATCATGGACCGATACCTCCGTGCCCTGCCCTACGTGGCGAAGTGGCTCGCATGCCAGAGCAACCCCCAGAGCGCAGAACAGCTGGTGGTGCTCGTTGAGGGACGTCGTCCGACAAAGGTGGAGGTCCCAGGACGTCCGTGGAGCTCTGAGCCGGTAAAACCTCTTCCCCACACCCCCATGGAGCGCCCGGCGCCAGCGGCTGAACTGAGGAGGTGTTTCACCTGCGGTGGCCTGGGACACCTATCCTGGGGGTGTCCCCTTCGCCAGGATGTTCTGATGCCCTCGGCTTCCTCCGATCCAAACTCACCAAAACCCTGTGGCCTCCTCTCCGCCTGCTGGGGCCAAGCAGATGGACCCAACCCCCTGACCCCCATCCGCGTCAACGTACGCGACGCCTCGGCCCTCCTTGACCATGGGAGAGCGGTGAAGCTAGTCCGCCTCGAGTTTGCGCCCGCCGCTTCCAGACACGGTGGCCGTGACGTGCATTCACGGCGAGACCCGCCGCTACCCCACCGCCCACCTCTAGGTGCAGACGACTCAGGGCACATTCCAGGGCGCAGTGGGCCTCGCCCCGGACCTGCCAGTAGAGGTAGTCATTGGCTGAGACGCGGACCTGTTTCACCCCCTCTGGCGCTCCCTGGCAAAACGAGACGGGGCCAGGAAGCCACCCCTCCCAGAAGAGTGCCCCGTGATAACCCACTATGTGGACTAAATGAGGTCGGCCCCGGGGACTCCACCAAGCCCCTCTCTGAGGGTGCTGGTAGCGCTGCAGCTGAGCGAGCAGAGGAGGCGATCCGAGCTGCGCCTCCGGGCGACGCCCCCTCTCCCCAGCCGACGAGGAGGAGGTCCAGGTTTCCCCTGGACTCCGACGCTCCACCCCTTACGCCACGGGGCTGTCCGGAAGGTTCGGGACTGCCCAACTGGAGGACCGCAACCTCGCCAGCGCGCTGAGCCAGGTCACTGTGGTGAATGGCCACCCAGTGCAAGGGGTAAGGCCACTCTCACACCCATTCTTTGCCATAAAAGGAAAACTGTTGTACCGTGTGATAATGAAGGACGGGGAGCAGGTCGAGCAGCTGCTAGTGCCCCGCCCTTTTGTCCAGTCTGTCCTACAGATGGCCCACAGCCACCTCCTCGGCGCCCACCTTGGGGCAGAAAAGACCCTCGAACGAGTGGTCGGCCGGTTCTACTGGATTGGGGTGAAGAGGGAGGTGGAGGACCACTGCCGACAGTGCCCCGACTGCCAGATGGTGGCTCCGGCCACACGTAAGAGCCCCCTTAATTCCCCTCCCAATTATAACGACCCCCTTCAGCCGAATAGGAATGGACTTGGTCGGACCCCTCCCAAAGAGCAGTAGTGGGTACCAATACATCCTCGTCGTGTTGGACTACGCCACCCGCTACCCAGAGGCCATTCCTCTCCGCACCATGGCTACGAAGGGCATCGCCAAGGAGCTGGTGCTGATGTTCACCCGGGTCGGCATCCCTGAGGAGATCCTGACCGATCAAGGTACCTCCTTTATGTCTGGACTGATGCGCGAGATGTGCAAACTACTACGCATTAAACAGTTATGCACATCCGTATACCACCCACAGACTGACGGCTTAGTGGAAAGGTTTAATCAGACCTTGAAGAAAATGTTAAAGAAAGTGATGGAACTGGACGGGAGAAACTGGGATCAGCTACTGCCTTTCCTAATGTTTTCAATACGTGAAGTTCCCCAGGCATCCACCGGTTTCTCCCCGTTTGAAGTACTCTATCGACGGAGACCCCGAGGCCTGCTGGACCCACATGGTCGGAGCTGAGGGGGGGGGGTATGTGGCGCCCGCCGGACAGAGGTAAGGAGGAGGGAACCGGGGAGCATAATAAATAACGTGTATGTACCGCCGTGGCATGTGACAGCCACGGCGCTGTTGCCACCGCACTCTATCCCTCCAAGGCACCGCGCAGTGAACGGACGGCAGACCATATATGGAGTTCCGATTGCCAATCAGAATCACTGGCGTGGAGGAACACGGCTGGGAGGAAATCAGCGTAAGATGACAGGAGGGGATAAGAGGAGACGGCGGAGAACACGTTCGTGTGGAGAGTAAGGAGATGTTGAGAGAGAGAGAGAGAAAACTAATAGCCCTGTGTATGACCCGCTTCTGTAGGAGAACCCCACGCCCTGATCGACCCCCGGACCGTCTGACTACCCGCCTCTGCTTCGACCGCCGCCTCTCCCGCCAAGCCCCGGACCGTATGACTGCCTGTCCCGATGTACCGAACCCCGCTCTCACTCTCGTGTTTAGCTCCTTTGTACTCATTGCTAATTTTCTTTGACTAGTGATTCAGATGTTTCTAATTCTAAATGTGTGAATGTATGTTTGTATGCCAATACATTCATGAATGGACCAATGTCTATCAAGGCATGTCTGGCTGTATTGTAAATGTATAAATTCAGGACATGTACATGGAAGTAATTAAATCTTTTTGTGCAAATAAATATAATATATTGCTCTTTTTATGTAAGCAATTAGCGGTCTTAAATGTTAAGGTTTTATTATGTTCCAGCCTGGTTCGCTTATCTGTCACATACACGCCAACAAGTCTGTGTGTAATTTTCTCCTGTGTCAAATTCAATAAGAATGTATTTGCTCGATTCATTCAAAATGAAACCATAGCTCAAACCTTAAACCCTCTAATCCAAGTATTAAAGCTACAGCACTGGAAGCGAAAACAGCTATCTGGCCCACAGCCGTGCGGGTTAAGTGGTAGTTTAGAAACATAGGCAGAGCAGTAAATGACAGGGAGCCCAAAAAGAAGGAGGGGGTCAGGGACAATATGGAACCTTAAGCAGATATTATCTGTCTTGACTTCGACATCAGAGAGAAACACTGAGATGTAAGCCTCCAATTGATGGGCTGAGTGATGTACGATGGTAATAACTCCCTTTATGGTTGTTGGACAGTGAAACAGTCATGCTCTACACCAGCTATCAATGTGATTTCAGCTTTTGTGGACTCTGTGACGTTTTACATAATTCTCACACAATTTAGTGTTTAATATTACATTATTAAAGACGGACAGAAATTCAACTTTAATGCTTGAGCTCAGAAACTTAGGATTCATATAATTCAATCAAAACCAAAAGAAAACGTCCATACGATGAACCAAATGCTTTGAGCACAGTGTTAATGCTATAAATCTTCCCTCTGTACAGCTTGGTTGTTACTCAGAGACCCTTTTATCATGTTATTAGATAAGAACTACACAGGTTTTAAGGATAACTTCTAATCACCCAATCAAATCCTGTTATCCGCCCCATCCAGCTCCCACCTGTTCACAAATTACCACAGAAAAAAAAAGCATCAGCCAAATAAATCCATTCTCCACCAGCAACAGTGGCATTTGGGCCACTCCTAAACACTCATATAAATTCATAATCATGACTCCAATTTCTGGGCCACCGGTGGAGCCTGGGATGAGCACTCATTACAGCCGATAGAAGGGTGGATGGATGGAGGGGAAGGTTGGCAGCGTCTGGCTGCTAAGGGCCTGGTGTTGACATCCCTTTTCACCTGACTTGTCATTAATGGCAAAGGGGCCAAAACCCTCATTAACATGGATGAGCCTTTGTCCGAAGGGAAGAGAAGATATACACTCACATCCCCCCTTAAGGCACCACTGAAGCCGCAGCTTCCTCCCTCACACTCGTACATTATCATAATCCGACATACATGGCGTTGTGCAGTGGACTTAACTACGCGGTGAATGTCCCAGGCCGCCGAGCATGTGGGACTAATAACGCTGCGGGGTCGGAGATCGCCGGCTAATGCGACGACGTGTGTGTCCCGGGTAAAGGCCGATCTGTATCTCATCGGATCGTCTGGGGGAACAGCGACATCGATTTGATGCCTGCTGAATTTTTTTAGCTTTTTTTTTTCTTCCTTCACAACGAATGGCAACAACCTTGTCCTCAGAATACAGATCACTCCATGGAACAAAGCTCTGCACCAACAAGGAGTCATTTTAGTTGACTGAGTTTTTTTTTCTTTTACTTTTTGTGCTCCAGAGCAGCTGTTGTGTTGGAGCCACGGACCCTTCCGGTGTTTTATATTGGACAAACAAGAAAAGGACAAACCATTATACAGACTAAACAGGAACATACCACAGCCGCAGAAAAAAACTGTCTGTCCAATTCCATGTTGCTTTGTTTTGAAATTCTGTAACCTCTGTATTAACATCATTATGTCAACAAGTACTTGTGAGATTATTTTAATTTAGTTTTTCCTTAATTATGGCATTAATATCAATCAACAACTACAATACATTAACATGAAGACATAAGCCTCAACCTGATAATGTAACAATCCTGTAGGTTAATGTGATGATCACCATTATAAATATTACAACACTCATGAGCCTTGGCTGCTGTTGCTACAGAAGTCAGTCAGGGTCAGTCACGATCTGAAAGTGAACTAATTTAAGCTGCAGCTGATTCTGTTTGCTGTTTTTCACAGGTTTTGCAATCTCAGTCTTTTTTTCTGTTTCCAGGGAGAGTTTCATGCTCATCGAAGCCAAAGAAGTGCTTCAAACAGGAGTCACCTGGAGGACGTGAATGGGACTTTCCTGAACCCGGAGCACCTGAAATAGATCCTCTACTCTGCAAAACTCTGCAACTCCGAAGGACTTTTTTGCACTTCTTGTCGATGTTGGCTTAAAAGTTTACCACCAAAGTTAATTCTTGACCTTACTTTAATGAGGTTATTTTAAAACAGACATTCGCTTTTCCTTGGCCATGAAATAACCACAATCATTTGCTCTGTGGTACCCTGATCTAGAAAACAATGGGCTTGCTTCACCTTGTCCCATCTTTTCCTTGTTCTACACTTTATCTCATTAGGAAATGTTGCTTACTCGCTTCCTTTTTTATCTCTTACAAACAAACAACTCTTTTTTTTAATGTTACTAAGTAAATTACAAGCATCAACTTTACTGCTGTGTTTTTCGAATAATACTGGTGTAAACAAACCTTAAACGGCATCAGGCGTGAGAACATTAATGTCTATATTTAGTTTAGGTTTACTGTTATTTGTGTGTGCAGGAGTTAACCTATGTGTTATCGCCACCAGGAGGATCTAGAAGTGGACACGTGTGTGCGTGCATCTGTGAATAATTGTGCAACTCAGTGTGTGTCCATGCCTTATCTCGCATTCTACGGCAATAAACCACATAATGTTTGGGTGGTCTGGTTTTGGGGACTCACTCTTTGTCAAAACCCCTCTTATCGCCTGTTTTATACCGGCATCGACAGCCTGCTCACTCCTCACTCCCCACGCTTAACCGGTCCCGGGGGGGGGGCAATTTGGACACTTATTGTTTTGGAAAGTATTTGTCTGATGGAGCTAGCAGCACGCACAGTGTAGCAGACAGCTTGCAGCTTGGTGAGTTTCATTTTGTTTTGACAAGATGTTAGGAAATGTCTAATACGATGATTGCCTACCTGACTTGTTTTTAAGTTTGAATTAAGAGTGTTTTATGAAGGCTTACAGGCCATTAGTGTCTAGACAGGGAGTCAGTCCACATCTAGGTCACTCGGGTCATCATCACAACACCTCCTTTCCATTCGCTACACACACCTAAAGACGAAAGGTGACAGAGCGTTCTCTGTCATTGCCCCCAGGCTCTGGAAACCCCCCCCCCCCCCTTCAGATCAGGTCCAGCCCTACCTTTCAGTTTTTAGTCTAAGTTAAAAACCCTTCTTACTGTTTAATCTTTGAGTCTTTGTATTTTTGGATTCCGCCAGAATTCTTTTTACTGGGAAGCACTTCGGGTCAACTGCTGTTGTTTGTTTAGTGTGCTATATTAACAAAAGTGACTTGACATGAAGTGATGCAATTATGGGATGTAGTGAAAAATCACACAATACGATGGTGGTCATGGCAGACGCAGAGTTCTGCACTCTACAGAGGGCAGCTTTCTAGTTTACATTTAGATCACAGATGTATCTTTAAACATCTACCGCCTCATAGCTGCCCCTAAAGGGATTCTCTCTCTGTGGTATCCGAAGCTTGATCTCAGTCAACACCGCACACACCATTATCATTTTCCTTCAAACCACTTAGAAAACAAAATCCAATCTGTCTGAATAGGTAGATGTTATGGATGACGGTGAAATAACTCATTAACAGGTTCTCAAAAGAGACGCAGAGTGAGAAGGGCGAGGACAG
Organism: Chelidonichthys spinosus; assembly: GCA_029853015.1. NCBI lineage: Eukaryota > Metazoa > Chordata > Actinopteri > Perciformes > Triglidae > Chelidonichthys > Chelidonichthys spinosus. The sequence continues at coordinate 7,816,939 of CM056831.1, forward strand.
AAAGAAAGGGGAAACTGAGGGAGAAAGGGGAACGGAAAGGGGGAGAGAGAAATATATGATGTGTACACCAGCTCGGTGAAAGCAAACAGCTAAATAAGTCCAGGAATGGAAGCGAATTTGCATCCCCTGAGCGTTGCATGGTAGAATTACCCTGAGAGAAGCAGAGGGTGAATCATGCCAACCCCCGGCACCATCTGATTTATTAGCAAACATCCAATTCAATAAGAAAGTACTTAACATTCAAAAAGCTGTGAAAGTCTCATAAAGTGGTATTAACTATATGATATTACCATTTCCACTGGTGGTGGTGGTGGGGGGGGGGTCGAGAAGTCGTGGAAAAACAAACACGCCCACCTTCCAGAAGGATCTTGGTGTGTGTGTGACACGCCAAGTGGGACTGTGACAGAATTAAAACTCACTTGGCCTTTTCCGTGCACGCAAGTTACTACTCATTAACATAGACAACAAGGTTCATTAATTGACACTCCATCCCAAAGAGTCTCTCTGGTTTGGAAAGGGCACAGACAGAGAGGGGGGGATGCTGGGAAATAAAGACAAGCGGGCGAGAGAGATAGCAAGGCTGCAACATAAGCTAAATGAAATTACTGCTCCACTCGGCTATAAATTTAAGTTTAAGTGGTGCTGGGTATCTGGCACACTTGGGGTTTTTAAAGCAAAACTATGAACATGTTGCAACTGCTATTATAGCAGAGACTTCACCGTTGGCTCTACCTTCCAGATGTGACAGGATGCGACATCAGATGATAGAAAAAAGGCGTTTTATAACTACATTCTATTCTCTCCTGATTCAGCAGCCCAGAACCCTTTACAGGAACTCAGAAACCCAGCCTGTATTTTGACATTTACACCCAAGAGAAGAAAGGTGTAGAATTAGTTCCTCTGCCCCCTAAAAAAGAAAACAGCTCATGGCTGTTACAACTTGTGCACATTCATTGAAGCGGTCTTCTTGCGATGAAGTGTTTGAAGGTGTTAAGTGGGACGTGCAGAAGCTGATTGAGTGCAGAAATTGATTCTCACATTTCAAAGTCAAATTAGTAAACGTGGGGGGGAGGATGCTGTCATTAGGCCATTCTCGGCTCACTGACAAGATGTTAATGAAATATATTAACAGGGAAAATCTTCATGTCTTTCAAGGAAATATGACAATAAGAAGGCCTGTTTGGGGGAAAAACAAAATCAGAAATATCCGGTGAGCTATACCTATATAGGAATTTCAAAATTGATTTTTATACTGGCCGTAATCACTCATGTCACGTTGGGTTAGTGATTTGATGACATTTTCACGGCATGCCAGCTTCAGTCATCACACTAAAGTAAACAGTTATATTGGCACTCTATTGGTGCTCTTTAACCCCGTCTCCTTGGAGAACTGGTTGCCAAATGGTGCAACTGTTTTTTTGCCTGATGACAAGAAGATTGTGATTTTGTGTACCTTGGAGTAGATAAGCATCTAATTAACCGTTGACAATAACATATTTGAAACACTGATGCTATCAGTCAAAATAAATTGTCAACATTTTGAATAAAAGCTCAGATGACTTTCAGATCACATCCCGATCACATTGTGCCCCTATTTAACAATGTCGAAAAGTTGAACAAAATATTTATCTTCCTGTAAAACGAAATACGATGTGTGCTTATCAGCAACTACCAAGCAATTTCAACCAATAATATCACAAAATCAATCTGCAACTTCGGCTCTGCACAGATCTAGAGAAGGTCGCAAGCTAAACAATAAAATCAAATTCCTCCCAACGTTATGTCCCACCTCTTTATCCCGTTTCACCCAGAAATACATCACGGCACGGAAGCTCCATACTCTTGAAATGCCGTTTCAGCTCAAATTTAAAGGCCAGTCGACCTTAAATGTTGCTGCCAACTTCAAGGTTAACTCGAGAACCGAGAACTAAACTGTGCTGACTTCATCCACTGAAGCCGGTGATAAAGGATGCGTTTTATCTGGTTGTCAGTGTAGCTGGGCAGCTTGTTAGGCACATTATCCACAATACTCCTGTACACAAGGCACAAATCCTGTTAATGGTTAACAAGCATCTGCTATCAGTCAGAAGGAAAAAAAAATCTAATTAGCACCCATCGCTTGGAGTTTCTCACCCAATTAAATGATCCTTTCTGTCTGGGGTAGTTAGTTTGAAACTCATGGCTCTTCTTTTGCATTCTTTGGATGAAATAAAATGTCTGTAGCTGTCGTTGTGAATCCTTCACCCACTGAAAATGTTAATACGTTTTTGCTTTGGTCTATGTTGGTTTCATCATGTTGGCCTTTTCAAGCATGAGGAACATCTGGCCATCAAATGTCAACATCGTCAATCTTGTATCTATGAGGTTAGCTCACATTTTAGACGTAGAAGCAAATGAACCACACAAATAGGAAAGGTTATATTAAGGGCTTCTTTGACTATGATGCCTGAGATTCCACAAACAAATCATACAAATTCAGCAGTGTAATATGCCTGGTGCATTTCATGTGGATGGAGCCCTGTGCAGGACCCCATTTTCAAAATAGCCTTTTATATGTTAGATGGCTCGTCATAAAACATTCAACAACCATCTCTAAAAGTGACATATTCTATTTTCAAATAAGTGCTGCATGGTGGATCTGATTTATTCTGATGTAAAGCGTGGTTCATGTGGACTACTGTTAATATTTGGAAAATCAACTGATACATATGAGTGTTAAACACGAGAACAGAATTTGGTGGCTACATGTGAATGTAAGGAGACCAAGCCAATCAGCAAAATGTCTTTTGTCATTAGACTAAAGACCAAACCAGGGCTGAAAAACAACTGAATATATTTGGACTTGCACTTGACAGGTGGTGATGAAGGATATTACAATTCCCCCACACAGGTGAAAGTGGGCTTTCTTTCACATTACAACATGCCAATTGGCAGCTGTTTCATCTCAGGGTGAGATTTTCTTGGAATTATAGATATTACTGAGCACATTTGGTAAGGAGGAGATTTGCTTATTATTTCTACGGAGGGATGGAAACCAGCCTGTGGTTCGCTGCATGCTGAAAGAAAAACACATTATCCCACAGACAAACGCATTAAACCAAGAAGCACAAAGCCATAAAGAAGAAGATGAGGGTCTGCACTGGCGGATCAGAGTATTTGCTGAGTTTTTACAATAAAGTGTCTGGAAACAATTTCCCCACCATGATTGTAGAAACACCCCGTTACAGTATCTGAAAATACATCTTGTGCAGCTGATGCCGAATAAACATTGAAATGGAGGCTATTACGCATTAGAACGGCCATTATGACGCCCTGGAATCACTTAATGGCAATCCCAACCTTAATAAAAATGTTTCCTGAGTCCATTAAGCCACAAACATGAATATGGACCATATTTCAAAATCAAACGTTCCCTGATCATCAATTTTCAGTGTAATTTCTCCAGTTTTCACGTTGTAGTGGCAATATACCAAGGGAATAAAATGCTCAAGAAAAACAGCAGTAAAATGAACAAACATTCATATGCACATGCAGAATGTTACATATGGACAATAGGCAATAAGTGCATTTCATATCATGAAATGTTACTTATCTATCAAAACCAAACCTTCAGCATGATTACATTGTTGCACATTCATACATTTTTCATTTTGTAAGAAAGTTAAGCTAAGAGGCCATATCTCATTAAGAAACAGGGAGAAAAAGTCACCCGGGGTCAGAGGGTAATCCCTGGTTCTTGTGTCCTGGCCAATCAAGCAAGAGAACATGAGGACCTAAGGAGCGCTGTGAGCTTATTAAAACCATGAGGTTGGTAATAGGAGGAAATATGTATGTAGTGTGGCAGCCTTAACATATGAAATATACCCTTTTTATAATATTTTAGACATTTTATTCAGGGATTGGTTTGGTTTAGGACGATTTTTAAAAGCGAAAATCAAGTTTTACTTAATAACGCTATTGAACCACCTGCTACTGTTTTCCTGCACTCCCAGCGTTCAAAGTACACACAACCTAAGAGTTTTCTTCAGCCTCCGACTTCGAGCAAACCTGCTGTAGTTTTCTAAAACCTGTGGCCACTAAAAGCATCAGCATTATCCTAAAATCTCAAACAGAGACAGCCAGCCGAGTTGGAGACGTGTGTGCCGCTGTGAGTTGCACTTTAGTAATCGCAACAGGAAATTAGGTTCAAGGTTCATGGGATCTTTATTGTCCCCGAGGGGCAATTTGTAGTGCAGCCAGCAGAATGGACACATCAATCAAATGGCAATTTAATATAGACAAAATAAATCATAAATAATACATGCAGCCATGTTAAGTTATTAAATGACCAGCAACAGCATGGACTTATGTTTACAACATTCTTTTTTCATTTTGTTAACTGTTTTTTATTGTTGAAATATAAACATATCGTAAATCAGGGGTTTTATTTTTGGACCATATCATCCGGCTCTATGAGGTAACACCACCATGGTATGAACTTTCAGGTTTTTAATAATAATATAATAATAATAATAATAATAATAATAATTAATTTTGTTTATGGGCGCCTTTCTAGACACTCAAAGGTCACCTTACAAAAGAAAACAACAATAAAATAATTTTAACATCATCTACTCTTGCATCGAGGAAAAAGCAAATGCCAGCTTTGCGATGAAGCCGATCCCCTCACGCATCCAGATAAGAAGGGAGGACAAGTGCCTCATGCCACAACTCCACCACCAACTTGATGCTTGCCAGCACCATCCTCCAACCAATTATGATGTATTATGAGAGGTACTTGGCTCTCAGAGAAGCCAGCAGATCTGCCCCATCTCGATGAGTTGCAACATTTCCAGGCACACGCAGGCCATTGATTAGAGGGGCTCAACTCACAGCCTGCAGTCTATCAGCGCTCGGGGACCGGTAATCAATTCTCTAATGCCGTTTGAGCTTATTCACTGCGGCTATGATCCACTCCTCGCCGGGCAGATACAGACGCACACACCCACCACGCACGCTCATGCGTGGGTGGAACCAAGCACACGCCGAATATAACCCAGATGGCCATCGTAAAAGCAGAGGACGACTCCCAAATATTAACTTAACAAGTGTAGCAGTGATAGGGCACTGTCATCTAATGGCATTATCAAAATGAGTGCAGCTCTCCTGAGGCGGACTCTGGTTCCTGATTACCTAGCTGTGGTGGACCCTGTCCGTGGCCAAATCTGATCAGCATAGCACCAGACACAGGCATAGCCGGTCAGGAACTCGGCCCGAGGCTCCTTATCTCTACCGGCAGGCCGTTGGTTCTTTATGGGCAGGAATTAATCTGATTGGGCTCTGGTGGAGGATTATGTTCTAGTAAAACTACTAATAGGAAAGGTGGGGCATTTACTTTCTTTTTGTGGTACTTTTTTGGATGAGATGGAATTATGTTGTGGGACTTTGTAGAGAGGACGGCATCTCTGATTGTTGCCTTCTGCCTGAATTGACTGACCCGTAACAACTTGGAATATTGTATCTGGGTAACTTTATAAACAAGATTATTTCGACAGTCAAACAAATGTGTGTAATAAAATTCATGTGGCCTCAGTCCAAAATTACAGCAATATTCTGCATCATTTTGTTGATGCTTCCAGATCATCTTCCTTCCAAGCAGAAACATTTTGAGTGCATTTAGTTTTAATACTTCTTCCCCCGATGATATCCCTATTATTATTATTAATATTGTATCTCACATTAGGTTTGATGTTGTAATCAATTCATTTTCAAACATAAAATATAATTAAAAGTGGGCAAGTAATGAGCATTAGTGATCGGGACTATGCTCAGAATAATTGCTGGAGAAAAATAAATTAATGTTTGTGTATGAGGTGCAGTAAAAGACTTGTGACTCTGGTTTATTGATTTCACCAGGTTTGTCTCGGAAATAGAGAAGCACCAATTACCCCCCGATTCCTTGGGAGATTCCTATTTTCTTTCTAAGAACTATATTTGACAGAAAGGATCCAGAATACGTTTTTTCACCCAAATAGTCAGTGTAAACCATCAAATGTTGTCTTTTTTCTTTATTATTGTCATCTATGGTGATTATTTGCATATATGTAAATACACAATTCAAATCATTAGGAAATAAATTACTATATATTTCATTTAAATACTTAAAATATCTTGGCATTAGTAGTTTAAAGCTAACTTAAGCGTTTGGAAGTTAAACATGTCATTATTCCCTCTCTAATATCTATTTAATATTGCTGTGAACTCATCTCCTTCAATCAACTATTTAAGTTTCAGGCCAAAAAAAACACATTTGACACGATTACATTTGAACACATCATGACAGCATTATAACCATATTGGCTTGATACTTATTTTTATTGAGCGACATCATGAAGTAGCTGTCTGTGCTAAGTGAGCAATCAGCTTGTTTTGAGCCAGCTCACCTGTAGTGAATAGACTTGATTAGAGGGAAGGAGGAGCCACAGTCAGAACTTAAGGGACAGCAGTAACTCTCTTCAAACCACATTTTGTCTGGAGAAAGGAAGGAAGCTGCTTTGTCTCTTGTTGGTAAGTCAGAAACTAATTGTAGATTTGAGTTTAGGCATTGTGTGAGTAAAGCTAGTGGTAACATTTAGTCTAGTATTGATAGCTTGTTGTTGCAATTCTTGTGAAGCTGTCTGTGCTAAGTGAGCAATCAGCTTGTTTTGAGCCAGCTCACCTGTGGTGAATAGACTTGATTAGAGGGAAGGAGGAGCCACAGTCAGAACTTAAGGGACAGCAGTAACTCTCTTCAAACCACATTTTGTCTGGAGAAAGGAAGGAAGCTGCTTTGTCTCTTGTTGGTAAGTCAGAAACTAATTGTAGATTTGAGTTTAGGCATTGTGTGAGTAAAGCTAGTGGTAACATTTAGTCTAGTATTGATAGCTTGTTGTTGAAATTCTTGTGAAGCTGTCTGTGCTAAGTGAGCAATCAGCTTGTTTTGAGCCAGCTCACCTGTAGTGAATAGACTTGATTAGAGGGAAGGAGGAGCCACAGTCAGAACTTAAGGGACAGCAGTAACTCTCTTCAAACCACATTTTGTCTGGAGAAAGGAAGGAAGCTGCTTTGTCTCTTGTTGGTAAGTCAGAAACTAATTGTAGATTTGAGTTTAGGCATTGTGTGAGTAAAGCTAGTGGTAACATTTAGTCTAGTATTGATAGCTTGTTGTTGAAATTCTTGTGAAGCTGTCTGTGCTAAGTGAGCAATCAGCTTGTTTTGAGCCAGCTCACCTGTAGTGAATAGACTTGATTAGAGGGAAGGAGGAGCCACAGTCAGAACTTAAGGGACAGCAGTAACTCTCTTCAAACCACATTTTGTCTGGAGAAAGGAAGGAAGCTGCTTTGTCTCTTGTTGGTAAGTCAGAAACTAATTGTAGATTTGAGTTTAGGCATTGTGTGAGTAAAGCTAGTGGTAACATTTAGTCTAGTATTGATAGCTTGTTGTTGAAATTCTTGTGAAGCTGTCTGTGCTAAGTGAGCAATCAGCTTGTTTTGAGCCAGCTCACCTGTAGTGAATAGACTTGATTAGAGGGAAGGAGGAGCCACAGTCAGAACTTAAGGGACAGCAGTAACTCTCTTCAAACCACATTTTGTCTGGAGAAAGGAAGGACGCTGCTTTGTCTCTTGTTGGTAAGTCAGAAACTAATTGTAGATTTGAGTTTAGGCATTGTGTGAGTAAAGCTAGTGGTAACATTTAGTCTAGTATTGATAGCTTGTTGTTGAAATTCTTGTGAAGCTGTCTGTGCTAAGTGAGCAATCAGCTTGTTTTGAGCCAGCTCACCTGTAGTGAATAGACTTGATTAGAGGGAAGGAGGAGCCACAGTCAGTACTTGCGGTAAATTGAGCACTTAAAAGGCTGTCACTTCAGCGTCAGCTGCAGCGTCGGGCCATCAGAACGAAGACAGCTGAACAAAGACAAGGGAGTCTATCTGCGGGAGTCAAGACAGCTGAACAAAGACAAGGGAGTCTATCTGCGGGAGTCAAGACAGCTGAACAAAGACAAGGGAGTCTATCTGCGGGAGTCAAGACAGCTGAACAAAGACAAGGGAGTCTATCTGCGGGAGTCCATCGAGGAAGCCCATTGAGGTAGGTATAACATCTCAACCCCCCCCCCCCCCCCCCTCGCAGCCATGTGTCTTATCCCAGTCAGGACATCACACTGGAGAAGATTTTACCGAAGATCCTTCACTCGAGGCCGTAACCCATCCAATCTCTGCTACCCACCACTCTCCACCGGTAAGGAACTTGAAGTACTAGGGGGGCTGTGGAACTGCCAGTCTGCAGTCAAGAAGGCGGACACCATCTCAGCCTATGCCTCCCTGCAGACTCTCCACTTCCTGGCCCTCACAGAGACCTGGATCACCCCTGAAAACACTGCCACTCCTGCTGCCCTTTCAACTGCCTACTCGTTTTCACACTCCCCAAGACGAACAGGGCGAGGAGGAGGAACTGGGCTCCTCATCTCACCCACATGGTCCTACCAGGTCCTTCCTCTCGACCACCTACCCCGATCTATGCTTGAATTTCACGCCGTCTCTGTCACCCTTCCTTTCAAACTCAACATCATAGTGATCTATCGCCCACCCGGTCCTCTTGGTGACTTTTTGGATGAGATGGATGCCCTCCTGAGCTGCTCCCCTGATGATGGCACACCACTCGTCGTCCTCGGTGACTTCAACATCCACCCGGGAAAGCTGCATTCATCTGAATTCATAGACTTCTTTTCCGCATTTGACCTTACACTGTCCCCCTCTCCACCAACTCACCGGGCCGGGAACCAACTTGACCTTGTCTTCACAAGATCCTGTGGCATCTCGGCACTCTCTGTTACCCCGCTCACCGTGTCCGACCACCACTCTGTGACTTTCTCCATCCCCATGAAGCCCACCTCATCCCTCTACTCTACGCCTCGAATGGTCACCAGCCACCGCAACCTGAAATCCCTCACTCCTTCCGCTCTCTCCTCAACTGTTATCTCCTCGCTCCCATCCTCGGAACAGTTCTCCTTAATGCCTACTGAGGAAGCCTCCTCCATACTGATGTCCTCACTCTCCTCTTCTTTGGACACTCTCTGTCCCCCAATCTCACGACCTGCGCGATCATCTCCCGCCCCTCCCTGGCTGTCTGAACCTCTGCGAACCAACAGATCATTGTTGCGAGCGTCAGAGAGAAAATGGAAGAAATCGGGACAGCACGAGGACCTTGCTCACTACCACCTCCTCCTCTCTGACTTCACCTCAACTGTTTCGGCAGCCAAATCTGCCTTCTACCTGGCTAAGATCAACTCTTCTGCCTCCAACCCCAGGAAACTCTTCTCCGTGTTCTCTTCCCTCCTCACCCCTCCTGCCCCTACCCCCCCTTCCTCCCTTACTGCCGATGACTTTGCAACTTACTTTACCAAGAAAGTACATGACATCAGCTCCTCATTCACGCCTATTCCCTCCCAGAAGACATCTCCCCCAACTCTCAACTCGGATGGTCTTACCAGCTTTAGCTCCCTCACCTCTGAGGACGTCCACGCACTTGTTACATCTAACCGCGCCACCACCTGCTCCCTTGACCCGATTCCCTCCTCTCTTCTCCAGGACATCTCACACGACATCTTGCCATTCCTCACCACCCTGATCAACTCCTCCCTCACCTCAGGTGTCATTCCAGCGGATTTTAAGACCGCTATCGTGAAGCCTCTCCTTAAAAAACCCACCCTAGACGCTACTGACATCCAAAGCTACAGACCTGTATCTCTTCTTTCATTCCTCTCTAAAACCTTGGAACGTGCCGCCTACAACCAACTGTCATCCTATCTCTCGCGGAACAACCTCCTAGACCCTAATCAATCAGGATTCAGGACTGCTCACTCCACTGAGACGGCCCTCCTCACAGTGACCGAGTCCCTGCGAGACGCCAGAGCCTCGTCCCACTCCTCCGTTCTCATTCTCCTCGACCTATCTGCTGCATTCGACACAGTCAACCACCAAATCCTCCTCTCCACTCTGGCTGAACTTGGCATAACTGACTGTGCTCTCACCTGGTTTACATCATACCTGACAAACCGCACCTTCCAGGTCACATGGAATGGCTCTATGTCCAAACCCTGCTCTCTGGACACGGGCGTCCCTCAAGGCTCAGTATTAGGACCGCTTCTGTTCTCACTATACACCAGATCACTAGGTTCTGTTATCACATCGCATGGATTCTCCTACCATTGCTACGCAGATGACACCCAGCTGTTCCTCTCTTTTCCCCCATCCTCTGACGCTCACACTGCAACTCGCATCTCGAACTGTCTGGCTGACATCTCTGTCTGGACAACTGCACATCACCTCAAGCTTAACCTGAATAAAACCGAACTCCTCTTCATCCCAGGGAAAGACTGCCCTCGCATGGACCTGTCGGTCACTGTCGAGGGCATCACAGTATTACCTTCCTCAACTGCGAGGAACCTGGGTGTAATCCTCGATGACCAACTATCCTGCACCCCCAACATCACTGCTGTGGCCCGATCCTGCAGATTCGCCCTCTACAATATCCGCAGGATTCGGACCTTCCTCACAAAGGATGCAACGCAGCTCTTGGTCCAAGCACTGGTCATCTCCCGCCTTGACTACTGCAACTCTCTCCTGGCCGGACTCCCGGCCTCTGCGATTAAACCATTACAGCGTATCCAGAATGCCGCAGCACGCCTTATCTTCAATCTACCCAAATTCTCCCACGTGACCCCCCTCCTCCGTGACCTCCACTGGCTCCCTGTTGCAGCACGCATCCAATTCAAGACGATGACACTGGCCTTCATGGCCATCAATGGAACGGCACCCTTCTACCTTCAAACACTGGTCAAACCTCATGCCCCGAAGCGAGCACTTCGCTCCTCTACTTCAGCTGGCCGGCTGGTACCACCATCGCTGAAATCAAACAAATGTCGCTCAGCAAAGTCCAGACTCTTCTCCGTTCTGGCGCCTCAGTGGTGGAACGAACTCCCGACCAATGTCAGGACAGCAGAGTCATTTGCCATCTTTACTCAGATGAGGACCTAACACTTGTTCTATTTTTAGCTCTTACTGCATCGGCAATGATACGTCGTGGTTTCTTTGTCTCCTTCTTTTGACAAATGTACTTATTGTAAGTCGCTTTGGACAAAAGCGTCTGCTAAATGACCTAAATGTAAATGTAAATGTAAGTAAATGTAACCTCCATTAACTGTTAGCCTTGTTATGGTTCTAAGCAGGACCATGCTAGGGAGCGACGCCGTGCTGTCGGCACACGAGCCAATGTAAAACTATCACACGTCACATGTGTGAATGTGGGTCTACCTGGTCTGTGTTCAGCTGATCGTCTCCTGTTGAAGCCGATCAAACGGTGCATCTCAGTAAATGTCCATTGCCTAAAGCACTCAGCCACCTGATCTTTGGTGTCTAGCTTATTATCCTAAAAATCATGCAACGAGGAATCAAACTCATTTTTGAAGTCGTACAATGTAGCAATGATCAATGAAACCACGAGGTGATCTTTTCACCAGAGACAGACATATATGCTTGACATGTGTAGAAGAAAATGTGTTACCTTAATTTTTCTTATTTGTTTTGTTTTAATGTTACTTTCTCTCGGGAACATCAAATGTCTTGCTGAGCTGCATTCATTGTATGTAACCCCTGTCATGTTGATGAGAAGACCCTTTGAATGTGTCCCCTTTCCTGGACCGTCTCCGAAACACCTTCATCTCTCATACATTGATCAAGGCCCGATGAGTGACCCCTGTAGTGACATCGTAGCTCTCCCAAGAACAGTCACACCTTGTAGATATCAACAGATGTCTCTTGCTCTGCAGAGAGACATGTGTTGATTCAATGCAAATCCACTCATGACGCCTTCCCTTTTGCTCTCTCGACTGTTCTGTATAAATTCAACTCGGCCAAGCCATTCAACAGACTGGATCTTCATAGATACACTGTGAATTTCTTTTCTCCACTGTCAGTGATTAAACCTCATTTGAACCAGCCACAGAATTGGACCTGAAGAGTTTCTTCCACACATGTCTTTGTAAGGATGAAAATATATATATTTTGTGTGCTTTTTTCCCCCTAGAATGTATCTATTTATCTCCTTCCTGCTTTCCCAGACCCGTCAACCTATTTGGAATGATAGCCGCTTCAGATCCTGAGCTTAGACATTTTGGTGAACCCATTTGTGTGTTCCCATTTGGGCCATGGTTTGGGCCTTAAAGAAAACACAAATCTCCAACTGTTTTCCATCCCAAACCCAGAAGACTGAAAACACTTACTTTGGCGTCTGCGTGTCCTCCACGCGGTTCCCCAGCTGGAACTCATGGGATTTGCTGCGGTGCAGTGCGGTGAAGCCCGGCAGCAGATGGATGAGCTTGCGGCTGGGCGGGGGTGGCGTGCCCGGGGCCTTCACTTTGTTCCTTCGCCGCATGGGGGGAGTGCCAGGTGGGGTCATGGTGTTGACCACCAAGGGAGTCCGAGGAGGCGTGTGGCCAAAATGCCTCTGGCGGGGTGACGGGGGCAGGGAGCGATGACCAAAGTCCAGGGGAGGGAAGAGCCCTGTGGCTGGGCTGTCGACGGTCAGTCGATCGGCATATAAAGGGGGGGCCAGAGCCTGGGGGCTGTGGCACATGTGCTGGTTGTACTTGGACTGAACTTTGGGGCTTTGGGAGAGCTGGTACCGGATCCACTGACTGACCTCTGGCTGGCACACCGGAGTGTTTTCTTTGCCCGATTCAGAGGTGGGCCACTGGATGGACCAGTCCTGCTTCGCCTGGCTCCCTGTTGGAAGAGAGAGAGATTTATTTAACACCACTGCATAGAATACATGTTCACACTAACTATACAGGAACATACCATACAGTATCGTCCTGCTTATCTGAAGTGTAGTTTTAGCCACGTAGATAGCTTTGGCCTGCATTTTCCCAGATTTTGAGATATCTGTCTTTGAGCTACCCTCCTAAAAAAATATACAATAGTGGTAAATGAATTGTTGTTGATGCCAATCACAGCTTTTTAAAGATGCCATCTGAAAAATGACATTGCCAGAAACCATGTCCCAGTTATGAAAACTGTTTTGTCTCAAATGTCTCAAAACCTGGGCAAAATAAAACCAAAACTACCTGCATACCATGTATGGAGAGTGAGAACATGTTACGTGTTCATAATGTTTGTGTAATATGGTGTATCATGTTAAACTAAAGGTGTTCTTGTCATGCATTCATTCGGTACTAAAACACCCATTTGCTCTCCTTCTTGATTGCGGCAGTAAGAGTTCCCCCTCCACAGCGGGCGGACGTTTACAACCAGCAAATGTGTTCAATTTGGGTGATGAAGAATTAACTGCGCTGTTATCTGATGTGAACGTGGAGTGCAGAGGTTGAAATATGCTGATGTGGAGCGGATTAAGCATGGATGGATGGAGCGAGAGAGCAAGAAAAATGGAAGAGCGCACCAAAACAGAACAGGTCAAAGCTGCATGAGTCATAACACAAGACAAGTTCTAGTGAAACTAAACTTTCTGTTGAATGGAAAAGAGAGCAGCAGAGGCAACATAATTGAAGGTGAGCAGTCAAAATGAGTGCTTTTGAACTCAGATGACAATACTTTACCTCCGTTACTGTGCAATTTATCCTCCTCAAGTTGTTCTTCAGAAAGAAGAAAAAAAAGAATGTGTTTATTGATCTGGCAGAGACACAGCTGAAATAAGTCTGCAGCATCCTCGTTTTCTTTCCATCTGCAGTTATGTTTAGCCAAAAGGCGGTTCAGCACAACAAAACAGTGTTGGAAGAACTGATCCTGGGTAAGTCTCAGCAGATGCAGTATCTCACACATGACTCTGGGCAAAATTTACCTCGCAATCTTCAATAACTGCTATTGACCGGCAAGCCACATTTCATGCAAATTTCTGTCAACAACACTTTTGTTTTGTGACATTATTTTTGACATTGTCTCCAAGGAACTATAAGCATCAAAAACACAAACTTCAAACACAATCTCAACACCAGCAACATCAAATGAACCACGGAAAATATCTCCCATAAAAAGGTCTCAGTGGAATTGCTAAACTTGATGGGGAAAAGAAGCCTGCGGCCTTTCCTCTTCTGTAATGTTATGAAGAAGGGGCCGCGAGGAACGACGAGTTGTGGGAAGAGACGTTTGCAAAGTCACAAGGGACATAATATGTAGGCATTTTCAAGGGTCTCATTTTCTTTTTTTCCAATATACTTTAAATTTCTAATTTATACCCCAAAATATACTCCAAATGTTTATACACCAAAGGTTGTTTAGCTTTACTAAAACATAGCGAAACATTTTGTGTGCAGTTCATGTCCTGCGGTCCGACGTGTATTTATTGTTAATACTGCAGCAAATGCATAGTTCTTTTACTGATTCTCTGAGAAGAAAAGGTTATGTCACACATTCATTGATTTGTCTCCATGAACAGAATAGCAAACTTGGCAGACTGTGGTCACCCTCTGGTTTGTGAGGTAAAATGATATGTCATCACTTGGGTTAACTCTCCTGTTGGAATCATACGTACAAAGGAAGTGTGAGATTTCTGCGGGTCGTTTAACAAGTTGCAATCATCAAGCTTAAAATGATGTTGCTTGCACTGCTAATGGCAAGCAGAGCTGAGGACAACACAGAGACGCAATCTGTTGAAACCTGATGATAATTTAAGCTGTTTAAAACAGAAGGTATAAAGATGAGTACAGTACAGTTATGTGAAAGAGCTTATTCAGGCAAGGAAGGAGAATGCAAGCACCATCTGTTAGTAATAATTGTACAATGTAGGGATGTCAACAAAATTCAAATATACATTAAAATAGTAAAAAGAAATCTGAAAATTAATATCAGATTCGCGGGGAGGTACACAATGTCACATGTCATTGTGTACTTTACAAGGTTAGGTCAAGTTGAATGATGAATAATTAAAAAACAATCGTAATGATGGAACTCTGCAGCAGAGGGAGATGCCGTGTCCTAACAGCGAGCTGAGATGAGACACGAGTAACCACTTAAAAGATGGGTGAGGACTACGTGTCCAACGTTTGTTCTATTTAAACACAAAACGCACATTTTATGTGGTGATATTTACTGGAGATGACATACAAAGTAGCCCACGGCAACAAGGGAACTTTCAGGCGACCTCGCTCCAGCCGGCTGCCACCTTAAGGAGGTATCGCATAGATGACTCCTCATTTAAACGAATCAGCCATAAAATAAATAGACAGGGAAAAGAGTGCAGCAAAGGTTCAGCTCAGAAATTAGGACATGTGCAATCGTCATCATGCGCAAATATAGTTATTCAAATATTTCAACTCTCAAGTGGTAAAAATATTTCAGGAATCAGCAGTGGTCCCTATGTTGTGACTCTATGACACATCCATCAAACGGGAGCAGAGACATGTCAAAGGCACAGTACAGTAAAACAACGGCTGCTCTCTGGTAATCTGAAGGTGTTGTCTTTTGTTGTCATGGAAACCTTCAGCACTGCATGGCAGATAGTTATTGATCCCCTGCACCGAAGATGTTTCTTTGGAAGGTCAAAGTAGAAAATGTGAAAAGGTAAACTTGAGCTCTTTAAGGACATGAAACCATGTTCATATTTGACACCGACTGATGTTCCAAACATCACATTTGTAGGGATTAGACTCTGGAATATGCACCCTGTTGACAACTGTAATTAACGCCGATGGATATTAGTCAGTAGGGCCTCTCAAGTCAAGCTGTGGCTGCTGCTCTGCACTTGTGCCTGAACCCCTAAAAACCCCCTTCAGAAAGACATCAGGATGCAGGAGGGACAAGTGGGCCCAAAAGATCCTCCACATATGTAGGGGAAGATGAAAGTGATGCTCAATCATGCTTCTTTTATTGGTAGGAATAAAACCACAGCAGGCCACTCAGAAATGTAAAAAAAGTTCAGCTTGACCCAGCGTGAACCAAACCGATCAAAGGCCACAGGAGGATTCACACCACCCGGGCTGAAAATACCAATGAGGGGCAACAGAGGAGCTGATTGCTTTTGGTCGGGTCAAGAGATGCATAATACCTCACGTGGTGCCAATGGGTCCTGTTTATTTCAAAATTAGCACCTTGTGAAATCCAACACGGTTTTGGAAATGCCAACCAATCACCTTTAATTTAAATTCCGAACTTCCCTTTTGGCAATTATATTCATGCACACGGCAGCCTCACTTTAAAAATGCTTTTGACAGTGCTCTCATCAAGCTGATGGCCAAGTGAAATTTGCTAGGCGAGAGAAGCGATGGACTTGAAACGCACTCATGAAACTGTTGCTTCAAGTAATGAATCCATTCATCAAGTGCACTAGTATCTTAGCAACTGCTTCAGCAAAATAGTAACAAGACTTGACTTGTGAATTTTCTTGTTTCACATGATCTCACCTCGGCAAAAACAAAAACAAAATCTAAATGAGATGAAGAACACAGACCAAGCACAACCCCTCTGAGAACTGTGATGTAAGGGATTTTTTTCTTTTTTGTTTGTGTTTGTTAGAGAGTAAGTTTTAGAAGTTATTTGTCACACAGCGCTTTGAAAGAAAAATGATTGATTCTTGTGGTTTATCACATTTCAACAGAGCAGTAGCCTGCTGATAGCACGGCTTGACTATGCTTAATCACCTTCTGTGAAACCTTCCCACTGGTGCTGGATTCACATTTCAACGATGCTTCTCTTTGACAATGCTCCTCGTCTTTCAGACACAAAGTCATAGTGTCGTAGTGCAAAATGATCATAATGCAGTCGCAGCCAATTTTCATTTAAACATCATTTAATTTAAAAACATGATGATGCTCTGAGCATGTCACATTCTTACATCATTCTTTCTCTGCATGTATTAACCAGTATTTTAGTCAAAACCACCTAAACCTATAGAAAAAATAAATACAATTGAATAATAAATAAATACATTTATTCCTCTCCAGAGGTTTGTTAAACCGGTAACGGAGAGAGAAATCACTGCTGCTCTGTGAGCAGCGTGTTCCTTTAACAGTCTTTGTACAGTGAAAATGTACAGACACAAACTCCATCGAACGTCTCTCCGACTGACAGCTGATCCAGCTGTGATCATCCGTCAGAAACAGACGTCACTTCATGCAACACTTCAGAAGAAACGTCTCATGTCTCTAAAAACATATTTCCTCGTTTTCCTCTCTCTCCACGTGGCTTCTCTCCGTGCATCCTCAGAGGGGGAGGGACTAGGATGCAGGGAAAAGACGCAAGCGACGGAGAGGTAGACGCAATTTATGTGACTTGATACCCGAATAAAGCAATTTGAGTGACTGAAATCCGATATCAGGGCTCGGTGCATGAGACGGGTCTCAAGTACAACACTGGTGTTGGAAAATGCTGTTTGTGTTCAAGCATACCTTCAGAGGGCACACCATCAACAACCCTCCATTCTCTCCCTTCACCTGCGTGACCAAAAGGATTGCGCTATTTAGCTCCTCCTCTGCGGTGATTAATGCAAACGGCACACCTCAACACCACAATAAGGGCAATCTTAACAACCAGTGAGGCTTCCAGAAAGGAAGCCTCATAATTGGACTAATCACCTCTGGATGATAAATGGCAGTAAAATGCCACCAGGACAGTAGCTCAGTAGAGGTTCATCCTGCTGCCACTGTAAACAGGGTTTGACTGCGTTCAATAGATGCAGCGTGCCTTTTTAATCCCAACTCTTTTAAGTTGCGGGTTTGTGGGCCTTCTCGTGGTCTCATCAGTGGGGCTAAATGTTACACTCTTCTAATTAGGTAGGAGACAACACGGACCACCCAGGGGCGTACAGGAAGATCGGCGTTGGGGGTTCGGTCAATGCTTCAACACAACAACGTCTCTTCTTCACCTCCTGTCGTCGTTGCCTCGTTCTCTCCCTGATCTTCTCTGATATTTCTGCGTCCTTCTTCACCCACATGCCTCCTTCACTTTCCACCAACATCCTCTCTTGTATATTCCGCGCCTCCCTCTCCTCTGTTTTTTTTTTTTTTTTGTCTTCATCTCTTTTTCTTGAAAATGGCATTCGAAGCCAATTAGTTGTATGCACATGAAGCTGTCAGGGCATGGGTACATTCCCGTTAGCTATTAAAGATTACTAAAGGAAAGGCATGAGGAGACCTGTCATGTTAAGAAAAGATCAACACAATTAGCCTGATCAACACAAGAACTCATATTTGAAGACATTTTGTACTAGAGCGTGTGTATGTGTGTGTGTGTGTGTGTGTGTGTGTGTGTGTGTGTGTAGGAGAGGACTTGTCTAGAGGGGCAGGCTGGATAATGTGTGTATATTGCGGCACAAAGGACCGACCGGCTGCCTCTGAATTGTATGACTCATCCTCATTGCAACTCGCGGACTGCAATCCCAAGAGCCTGTAGTGAAAAAATTCTATTAACTTGCATTAGTTTCCTTCCTCCACCATTACACCACGGAGCCACATACATTCACTTATTATGTCCTCCATTGCCTCGGTTACGTTATGTATAAACTGACAAGAAGTATATGAATGTTCATGCCTGCCAATTTTAACATAATTCCTCATGACTCATAAACTGGAACAACATTTTATCTTGGGGGGGGGACACGGCATAAATCTGTAAATCCTTTGCTCTCATTCATGATGGTTGGATATATCTGTACTTTTGCAACAACCCCCAGATTTTTAAGAGAAATATATAACTCTAAATTACTAAGACTAAATGTAAGAACATCCCCTGCTGCTTGCTTGTATCGCTACTAAATACCTTAATGAGGCTGCATAACTCTTTAAAAACAGCCAAGAAGTGGTAGGCCACGTAAAATGATGGGGCGAGGTCAGTGGATGCTGAGGCACATAGTGCACAGAGGTCGCCAACTTTCTGCAGTCAATCACTACAGACCTCCAAACCTCATGTGGCCTTCAGATTAGCTCAAGAACAGTGTAGAGAGCTTCATGGAATGGGTTTCCATGGCGATCAGCTGCATCCAAGCCATAAATCAGCAAGTGCAATGCAAAGCGTTGGATGCAGTGGTGTAAAGCACGCCGCCACTGGACTCTAGAGCTATGGATACGTTCTCTGGAGGGACCAATCACGCTTCTCCATCTGGCTATCTGATGGAGGAGTCTGGGTTTGGCCGTTGCCAGGACAACGGTACTTGTCTGACTGCATTGTGCCACATGTAAAGTTTGGTGGGCGGGATTATGGTGTGGGGTTGTTTTTCAGGACTGGGCTTGGCCCCTTAGTTCCAGTGAAAGGAACTCTGAATGCTTCAGCATACCAAGAGATGTTGGACAATTCCATGCTCCCAACTTTGTGGAACAGTTTGGGGACGGCTCCTTCCTGTTCCAACATGACTGTGCACCAGTGCACAAAGCAAGGTCCATAAAGTAAGGATGAGAGAGTTTGGTGTGGATGAACTTGACTGGCCTGCACAGAGTCCTGACCTAAACCCGATAGAACACCTTTGGGATGAATTAGAGTGGAGACTAAGAGCCAGGCCTTCCCGTCCAACATCAGTGTGTGACCTCACAAATACGCTTCTGGAAGAATGGTCAAAGATTCCCGTAAACACACTCCTAAACCTTGTGGAAAGCTTTCCCAGAAGAGTTGAGGCTGTTATGGCTGCAAAGGGTGAACCGACGTCATATTAAACCCTATGGATTAAGAATGGGATGTCATTTAAGTTCATATGCAGGTGAGCGAATACTTTTGGCAATAGAGTGTACATCTACAGAATCCCTGCACATGCATGCACACGCACAGATGTGTAAGCGATGACATATCTCCCTCCCCGGGTTTCAGCAAAGCCGTACAGCCTGCATTTCTCTCATTTGAAAGTGTCATTGCTCTGTTTGGTGGTGCTGCTGTGGTGCATTCACACGTCTCTAGCCAGCCACCCCTTTCTTTTTTTTTAGAGAGAGCCCATTAGTGGCTCTTTGTGGCCAGACCCTGCCTTTGGAGAGCCAGAGAGGGAGAGCGGAGCGAGGGAGGAGAGAACGGTCGAGGCAATAAGCAGAGAAGAGAGGCAGAGAACAGAGTGATAAACAATAGGCAGGAAGACGGGAAACGAGAGGGAAAAAATGAAATTGAACAAATACGGAGAAAGACAAAACAGCCCACACGGCAAATATTTCTGTATGGCAGTTTCTTGGACAGCCATGATATAACCCTTGATATAATACCAATATGTTTGACAAAAATAACTTCAAACTTTTTCTGGAGCTTGCAACCACATCTCATGGCCTTTCTTTGCTTGACCAATTTTTGGAACTGTGGTCATGTGATGACAGGTGATCATACGTGGGGGGGTGATAACTCATATCTCTTATCTCTGTTCAATGATTGTTTTGGGGCTCAATCTCACCGTCTATGCTATGGATGTCACTTTTCATTTGAAAATTCCTACTACAGTTCTAACTGTAGTATTCAATGTGTTTGAATTCAAAGCTGGCAGTAAGTGCAGCAGACCGTGCTTTGTATGCCACTGAGGGGGCTTTCCCAAATATGCACCCATTACTTATAATTTGGCACTCTGAGTTAAGTAGCTGTTCTCCGTTTGATTTATTCATCCATAAATATGTGACAATGACGGCGCTACTACGGCTCTGTGAAGTGTGACCCCGGACAACCAAACACAGGGAAGACACAACGTATGCTGAGCGCTAAATCAAAAGCAGCCAGAGCATTTACTTGGAAGGGATCAAAGGTCACTGAGCAGGAGCATTCAGTGGAAGGCCAGAGAAAAATCACATCCGACTATTTTTGAACAGACACGGGGGTTAGCATGGTCCATGCTTAGGTGGTGTGACGGCAACTGAGCTATCTCCATCAGCTTCGGCTTCAGACAGTTAGTAGCCCGACAAATCTAAAAGCCTGTTCTAGTTGTTGTAGGCAGGACACAGATGCTAAATGTGCAGAGTCAACAACGTTAAGTGCATCAATATATAATAAATTACATAAAATGTTATTGCCATACCCATATTGGATTATTTCACACTCATTCTGATTATTAAAAAAAAATATCTACGCCAGGTGCAAGAGGAGGAAGGTAAATGTAGTGTGAACATGGCAAAGTTCTAGTCAGTGACAGCAAAAGAGGGCGGGTCAGAGACATCTGAAAGACTGGCCAAAGCATGGGCGGCTGGGAACCCTCTGCCAGAGGACGCCCGCCTGTC
The DNA here is from genome assembly GCA_029853015.1 of Chelidonichthys spinosus. Classification (NCBI taxonomy): domain Eukaryota; kingdom Metazoa; phylum Chordata; class Actinopteri; order Perciformes; family Triglidae; genus Chelidonichthys; species Chelidonichthys spinosus. The sequence continues at coordinate 7,838,128 of CM056831.1, forward strand.
TGTCTGTCTCTCAGGACAACAGCCGCCTACGCACAGAAATCAAGCCGATGAGACACAAAGGAAGGATGTCAGAGAAGCACACAGGTGGCGAGCGACTCCACGGTCTGACAAACGAGCAGCAGGGAGGTGTGAATGTTTGGAGAGGACAGCCTGATACCTGCAGAATCACAAAGAGCCTGGTTTTTAGGGAATGTGTCTGAATGGTTTGGTCCTTAAAAATAAAATAAAATAAATGCTTTGAAAAATATCTCTAATAACACAGTGTGTGTGTTTGTGTGCGTGTGTGTGTGTGTGTGTGTGTGTCGTGTGTGCTGTGTGTGTGTGTGTGTGTGGTGTGTGTGTGCGTGTGTGTGTGTGTGTGTGTGTCGTGTGTGCGTGTGTGTGTGTGTGTGTGTGTGTGTGTGTGTGTGTGTGTGTGTGTGTGTGTGTGTGCAGAACGATATCAAACGGTTTTACAAAAGGTTGCTACGAACCATAACAACCCAATTTTTGTGATGTTCTACTGCCCCCTTCTGGTTAATTCGTGTCATTGCAAAAGCTTTGTCCTAACGGATCGAAACCAAAGTGCGGCCTGTAACGCCACCTGGTGTACAACCATGGAACAAAAGAAATGCACTTGTGGCATCACAACAGATGCCTTATCAAGTCCGCACCATTTTTAAAAAGGCCATTAAAAAAATACCAAAAATAATGGATCATCATTTATTATGAGATATGCAATTAAAAAATGTGGCTTTATGCAACACATTTTTGGCATCAAATATCAACTGACCCAATAAAGCAACTCAAGACCTTCCAACATACGTTTCCTTGTTAAATAAATACCACCATCATACATATTATCTCATATTTATAGCTACATATTTCACTCAGGATGCACCCAGTGCTCGCTATAATATGCTTCCTTGTGGACAGCATTGTATAAACAAAGGCAAATTATTTTGTGTTGCCGCATGTGGTAAGTGGAAGATTCTACTGACATGAAAATGTTAATGAAGACCAGACCATTTAAATTTCATGACTGTGTTTTAGATTTCAAGTTTCTTAGTTTAGCTTAGTAAGAAGTCATTAGTACTGTATTTACTTCTTAGAAAGCCTTTATTGTCATTGTATGGAATACAAATGACACAGGCTTTACATCATTTACCAGTCAGTGTCAATAAAGTGGCACAACATGGAGTTTACAGTTTACAGAATAAAAAAATGAATGGTTGAATCAATTTGACTGCTATTGACTGCTTCAAAATGTGAACTTGAAAGAAAGGGTGGGCGGACCTGAAGAAGCTGGACAAGAAATAAGTTATTCACTGAGAAAGAAACACTATTTAAAGCAAGAAATAAACAGTAACGTGCGTGTGATGAGATCTTATCCTCTACAACAGGAACTTGTTTTGCACTACAAACATGTGACCAATGTTTTTGTCAGTGTTCATTCAGTCAGTTTACTTTAAAGGTCCCATATTATACTGTTTTTCTCCAATTCCACACAGCTGTCAGAGGTCCAAAAACACTGTATTGGATATGCATTGCCCCAAACCCATCCATGGTCCTGAATTTCAGCTGTCTAAAAGTTGCTCAAATGAGCTCTGCTGAGAACAGGCTGTTTCCGTGCCTGCCCCTTTAAATGCTAATGAGCTCCGTCTGTCATCGCCTACTTGGAGAGCGGAGACGATGTTGTTACGCTGGCAGCAGCATGCGCCAATGTTTACGGTGGATGTATGGCTATGGCTCGCCTATGTGGCTCAGCTGAAGTTGCTGGGTCACGTATGGTTGGGACAAATCCTTCTATGAGGGTCAGTGTCGAGGCAAAGCCAGCTTTGTACTGACCCTCGTTACTGAAGCAGTGGTTGTGAAGTGGTTAGCATACACATACAAGCCTACACGAACCGTAGCTGGCACATTGCAACCACTGTCTCTTCTGTTCTTCTGTAGCTGGGACAGAATATAAGCACGTATATTGATTTGTACAACCAACAACAAGGCAATCTGCGTGTGCTGTGAGCGATGCTATTGTGGAAACACCGCTATCTAGCTCACCGCAGGACACACCAAACTTCACCTCGGTGATGAACGCCCCCTCTCGGATATCTCCTATCATAGAGGACTTTGGCCAATGTAAATGACTCCCTTTGTAACGTAACAACAGGAGCTGAATCTCAACAGCCTGCAGAGACCATGCAGGAGTCGCTTGTTTTCCTCATTCTGGGAGTTGACAGGCTCAGGGAGGACCAGTTTATAGGTGTAGAGACCAGAGAAAACCTGTTTTTCATAATATGGGACCTTTAATCTAATCTAATAAAGGTATTGTTGCTATTTTCTGGCTTATTATTCATGTGGTATACTATTTGTGTGGATCTATAACATGCAAGTTGTTCAATCTTAATTTTAAAGGGAAAATTATTACAATAATTCATATTATGATACAATAAAGTAAAACAAAAACTACTAGAAGCTGTGCAATTTTCAAATTATGTGAAAAGACATCTAACATAGTACTCTTTGCTTGGCCATGTTTAAATGCTGTTTTCTGAGGTTTGTATGCACCAGGCTCTCTGCTTCACATGACCACATGTCGGCCAAACAAGGAGTGATGTGTCATTTACAGTTGGTTAAGAAGAAAGAGAGGAGCTGAACCACTGTGGCTGAACATATGAAGATGAACAGTGCCACCTACAGAGACACAAAGGTACTGGGCCTACTGTGGATTAAAGAAGTGACCTCCAGGACTGGCAGGGGTTAATACCACAGCAAAGACCGACTAGCATATGACAGTCACACAACTGGAGGAAGGCAGAAAATAGTTATTATGGTCCAGACATCATACATAAAGAATGCTTTTGGCGAGGGCATTAACATTTCTGAGATAATTTTAAGAATCGTTATTCAAATCTGTTTTTTGGTGCCATGAAAAAATAAACTGTAACCATTACATATAACATACAGTAAGTATAATTTAGTACACACACATATGGATTATATTGGTTGTTTTATCTGGTTTGTTAGAGTTAGGCTTTACTGTACTACACTACATGGAGACTTCATCTCCATCTCAAAAGCAATTCTCCTTTTCTCAATTCATTAAGAAATGACTCAATGTCTTTTATACATCTCACATCGTGTGTAGATAAGGCAGGATAATGAGGTAATTGATGGTTGTTAGTGAATATAGTGAGACGTAAACAGTTATCCTTCAGCGTTTTTGGCTCATTCACTACAAACAGTAAATATTTTACTGCAAATCTTCTTATTTTAACCATATTGTAGGTTTTCAGATTGATTTCGTACTTTCTATGCAGCCGTACAATATATAACATAAGTGATACATCATAGTTAAACTCACTTTATAGGTTTCTCAGAGAAATATTGTTAATAATCGTGCATTTCAGGATGCTACGGCTACATTGACGGCTAAGTTGATTGTCAAAAGTAAAGAGCCCATAAGCTTTGTTGTTGTAGATCAGACCCGGAGGACAGGCAGTAAGTACACACAACACAAGTGTTAAATATGATAAGAATGTAGCTTTAAAAAAATATAATTAATGAGTTGTTTTTAGATGTATTCTGGTAACTACAGGTGCGAGATGCTGCAAATCTAGTTTAAGTCTGATTGGAGACCTTTTTTGTCGCCTCTGTCTTGCCCCTCATTTCCTGTCATCTCTCTGCAGCACACTATCTAGCACAAGCAAATAAAATACCACAACAATTCTTCTAATTCCCTGCTCCAAACTGTGTTACACTGCCATATTAATGTAACATTGGTGAAAAAAAGTCATATAGCAAGACACAATATTTTAACTTTTTGTAAAAATAAATTGATGGCAATCAATGGCAGCTTCAGTCAATGAAATAAGCCATGCTTTGAAAAAGTTCCAAAGCTTAAGTTAAGTACTGCATATATGATTTGTATTTTAGGGGGAAACTCATAGAATTGTAAGAATCATCTAGTTTGTCCTTATACAGATTCAAATTACTGGCATTAAATTACTGTAGCAAAATGTAATTCTGTAAGATTATTACTCACAATAAACATAACGTTTTATTTTGTTTGTCAAATGTGTATATTACAGTACACTCCAGTTATTGAAAATGCCAGGGGGAAAAAACCTATATTAAAAAAAAAACATATAAAATATTTTTATGAATAGTGTCTTTGTTAGGATGATGATTTCAATCTCGGGAGACGTTTATGTAAAAAGCTTAATTCCAAATGAGTTAGGAATGAAACTATTTTACACATGGCAGTCATACGTGATGATAAACCAGGACACATGTTTTTTGCTTTAAGGCCGTTAAAAGGCATGTTTTTCTATGTGTGTGCCCGTGTGTGTTTTGGACCCTTACCGAGCTGGTGGGCCTTTCTGAGGCAGGAGAGGGAGGCGTTGAGCCGGGCACACTCCTCTTCGTTGGCACCAAACTTCTGCAGCAGCTCACACACCTGCTCCTCACTCTTCTCCAGCAGGCCCTCCAGGGTCACCTCACCTGGGCTCATCTCCTGCAGCACGCACATGCAGACACATCACGCAGATACGCAGTTGTTAAGCTCTCATAATAATACATGGAACACTTAACGGTGATGTCAAGGGGACTTTTTTTTACCTTTTCCTGTGATTATGTTTTATCTTCAGTTAAGAGTGGAAAGAGGTCATGAACTGTAAAAAAGCTGGCTTGTCTGTCTCACTTGTCTGTGGATTTTCATCTCGTCACAAATCAAACATTTCAAATCTACATTTTAATGCCAAACTGTAACCACTATGGAAAAATGTGACCTTAGCCAACCAAGTACAAATGCCTGTAAATAAATTTTACATACATTGATCCATCACTTTCTCTCACAGTGACAAACAAACTTAATTGATAAAGTTATTATAATAATTGTATTCATTTATAATTTATCCTAATGCATGTTGATCAGAGTAATCTCAGTCAGCGTCTCTCCCTCTTCTCTTACATGTGCGCTCGCATGCAGGAGTGCGAGTGTGTTGCTATGGTTACGTAAACGCTTTGTTTCTTTGTCGCTTAGAAACTTCCTGTAAATAAACCATTCTTGATGACACAAGTGCAGGTGGATATTTAATATAAAAATGTAGGTGCTGTAGAATTGGAAGACATTAGTATCCCCTGTATTTTATCTCCCTTTTAAAAACATAACCAGGCACCAAGGATGGGGAGCATAGATCTTTATTTATGGGCAAAAATATGCATGTAATATCTGGAGTATATGTCAGAAATGAACACAAATTTGCAAAAAGAGAAAAAGAGAAAGATGTTAATTCATGAGGCCAGAAAGGGGTCGAGTGGGTCAGGGAAAATGTCTCGGCTCGGGTCCCTTAGCTTTCAGAAAATGTGGCCCCCTGAATAATATAGTTGAACAGCAGTGGACTGAAGATTTAAGAGAAAAAAAAGGTGACATGCAAAACAGTCAGGAATCAGTAAGAAGGTATGAATATTATATAAATAACCTGGTTCAGTTCAGAGAAATACAAAAGTGAATGTTAAAGGTGACAAAAAGGAAACAGGAAAAATGAAAGGAAAACTTGGAACAAATGATTAAAGAAACAAATGCACACAAGATGTGACTGGATGGTTTTGAGGATTATGAAAATGATGTGAATCATATGGCCTTCACACTTCAGAGCTCCAGGGGAGATTTTGTTAGACACCCTCTGTCACCTATTATCAGATACCACATCTTCAATTTGATAAGTGATATACTACATCCTTACACTATAATGATAGGAGACATATTACCTGTGTGACCTCCTTCCTCAAGTTGACGATGCGGAACCAGTGGCCGAGGCGAGGGAAGTCCTCCAGCTCGACACTGCGCTCCTCTAAGGCCACTTTGCACTTACAGGACAGCTGGCGGCTGAAGTACTTCACCAACTTCCCCTGAGGACAAGAGGGATGAATACAGTGAGGGACGGCTGAACATAGGCATATATGAATATGTCACGTCACGGTTATCCTGGCAAATATAATTCATTATTATCCAGATCATCATCAAAATGTGCTAAAAACTCTTAAAATGGCACTAAAACATACTGGAACAACTTTACATTATGTTAAGATTTGTATTGAATCACAGATAAGACACAACATGTATTTGTGATTTAGTGATAATGGACACTGAAATCATTTTTTAATGTATGTTTTATCCTGTATTTTTTCAATTAGATTATATTTACGATTATTCCGTGTTTTTTTATCTCGATGTGCGATAAAATCCGATATCATCCCATCCCTAATAGCTGCAAATACATTACATTTTCTTTAATCAACCCTTTTCTCCCATTCCCATTCTTTTGTTGTCATGTTGTGTTTTTTCCTCATTTATCAGAGAAGGTGCCCTCAGTGTTGTTTTAACAATCAGAAGTGGGACTTAAGTTAAAAAGGGGCCGACATAATAACTCTGTGGTTCAGTAAATGTCTGCTGTCCGTCAGCCTGGTGAAGACGGCTTAGTGAGCTGCTGAGAGATGGACAGAGACGTTTACAGAAGACAGAGTCAGTGTGCATTGGATTACAGATTGATTCGCTTCCAGGCGGGATTCCCAGACACACAACTACAAATCACATTTATATAACCACAATAAAACAAAATCATACTACAGCTTTTCCTACAAGTATTACTGCTGGTTGACAGTAGGTAGCCAAGATGGTCTGACAGACCGTTTGGGTTTATATAACACAATTACTGTTTAAAAATGTGTTTAAAATGACTTTTTTAAGACTGAAAAGTTGAAGACTTGCTCCTCAGCCAGTCCAAACTCCATTTCTCACTGACCCTAACTAAGTGACAACTTTCAGATATGGTTATGGACTTCTCGTGTATACTAGTAAGAAAACAGTCTACAGTATACCCATGATATACTGTATCAAATACATAAACTTTATGCAAACAAGGCAGCTGAGATTTCAGTACAACAAAAAAGGCATCCTGAGTTCATGAACTACGATGCTAGCTAGTAATTGGTAGCAATTAGGTACATTTACTCAGTTACGACAAAGTATAGTTTCATGTACTTGTAATTTACAGTATATCCTGCATTTACGATTTATACAACTTCTACTCCACTGCAGTTTGAGGGGAAACACCATTCTCCAATATACTGTATTGACAGCAAGATTAAAAATGACAGCAAGATTAAAAATGTAGTATCTGTGTATCTGTGTATGGAGTATTATTTTGAATGCAAGACTCTTACCAGTATTTTACTACACTGTAGTTTTACAAAAAAGGGATCTGAATACTTATTTCTGCCACCGCTGCTTATATCTTGCTTACTCACAACTCTTGAATAGCCTCATAAAAACACATAACACTGTTTGCACATTTTCTTTGAGACCTGGCAACTCCTATTATTAATTAAATGATTAAAGAATGAGATAACTGCAAAACTACATCAGATATATTTTTACAAATCCTCCTTTCTGTGACACTGAAGGATTAAAATGTTAAAGCAGAGATATTTCGTTTGACTGAACTTACGACATGGCAAATAGGATTTACAGCAACTAATAAGAAACACTTGATTAAAAGTGATGGTAGAAAAAAAGGTCCAGGCCCACAGTGAGTGACGTGATGCTTGAAAACTTAAGGATGATACATTTGGATGGCCTCGTTCCAAACATACACCTACAAAATGACTGCTAGAAATGAGACAGTGCTGGCCTACATCAGTGCTTACCAAAGTAGAAACCAGTGGAGGAGGGACTCGCAGGTCACCTCTGTAGAAAACCCTACAGCAGCTGCCCACGGCCGCTCACACTCTGCCAGTAAGGTGACTGCTCAGTCCACACCTACAGAGAAACACGCTTACCCTGGCTAAATGTGTTGACTTCTTACTGTATATTGTGTTCTTGCAATATCTAGTCTCATGCTATATCTACTTAATATATAACCAAACAGGCCTACCAGACACAGGCTTAAGCACCAGGGGTCTGTAATCACCTAAATGTAACTTAAAGAGACACAAAGCGACTACAAAGATGCTGAAATGTCTACAAAGTGACTCAAAATGACCACAGACTCAAACTTACAAAGAAAATCAAAATTACCTCAAAGAGGAATTAAATGGCTACAAAGTGACTCAAAATGACTATAAAAAAAACTCAAAATGACTACAATGATGTATTAAATGATGACTACAAAGAGGTGCAAACAACTACAAAAAGATGCTAAATAACTACAAAAATACTCAAAATTAGTAGAAAGAGATGCAACACAACTTAATTACTACAGAGACTCAATACAACTCCAAAGAGACTCACAGTGACTAGAAAGACTCAAAACAACTGCAAAGAGACTCACAGTGACTAGAAAGACTCAAAACAACTGCAAAGAGACTCACAGTGACTAGAAAGACTCAAAACAACTGCAAAGAGACTCACAGTGGCTAGAAAGACTCAAAACAACTGCAAAGAGACTCACAGTGACTAGAAAGACTCAAAACAACTACAAAGAGACTCACAGTGACTAGAAAGACTCAAAACAACTGCAAAGAGACTCACAGTGACTAGAAAGACTCAAAACAACTACAAAGAGACTCACAGTGACTAGAAAGACTCAAAACAACTACAAAGAGACTCACAATGACAACAAAAAGATGTAAAACAACTAGAGAGAGATGCTAAACTACAGAGACGTGAAATGGCTACAAAGAGATTTTAATGACTACAAAGAGATGCAAAATCACCACAAATAGATACTAAATTACTACAAAATGAATACAAAAAGACCAAAACCATTACAAAAGTGAAGCAAAACAACCACAGAGACACAAAACAACATCAAAAGACGTTAAACAAATTGTTCGTGTAATGCTCCTATAGCTGGGGGGGGGTCTGTTCCCAGGGGCGTGTCTGTTCCCAGGGGCCCATTCCTGTCTCATAATCCACCTATACGTAAAATAGATCTCGTCAACAACATGACATGACATAGATACATAATAATGTAACAGGTTCTTATTCAGCGTAACAGACGGGGAAGAGAGAGGATAGACAGCCAAAAAGACTTTTCAAGAGACTTTTCTCTTATATCTGCACATGACACCAAAACTATTCTTTCTTAACCTTAAATAAAAGCTGACTTTGAACACCATCGCCACTTTCAAGAGAGGTGGACAACTGATTGTGTTCTTGTTTAATCTGACTTCCTCTGCAAGGAGAACGCTACCGGTCTCAAGGAATACAATCTCAAGTTTTATTAGGCCTTACTTGGCTAAACATGTAGAATACTGTAATAGTAGGGGAGGGAGAGGAAAGAGAAAAGGAGAGTTGCTCAACCTTAGAGTACAGCAGACGTTATGTTAACACTGAGCAGTCAAGAAGCCTTGTCCAGTGAGAACAATGTGGTCAATGTGAGTTAAATTCAACCGGATCTGATGAGTAAACTTATCTTATACGCCATCCTAGAGCAGAGCACATTTGGCGAGGCAAACTTTACTCCCTGGCTTGGTGAAAACCAGAAGGGACTGAACATAGTGTGCAGCAGGCAGGTGCACAAGCATAAGCTGCTAGGGCTAGCAGGCTAACGATAGCACACCACGAGCTGAAAAGGTTCCCTGTTTTTAACACTTTAGTATCTTTGCCTTCTGTTTCCGCCCTGGCACGGACTTCAAGACACGGGGAGCCAATCGGACCCTTCCACAAACCCATCATTCCTGAGTCCTGCATCATTCAAACCAAGAGCATCATAAAACATCTTTCAGCAAAGTTAAGGTATTTAACTTCAGTTCCGATAAAGAGACAACTAAACATGAAGTTAAAATGTATACATTTTTGTCTATATCGTATTTTAAAACAGCAATCCTCAACCGGTACAAACCAAACTGAGCATACTGAGCTGCATCTTTAGCAACTAATAATTTAGCGAGCAACCTGGTTTGTGTGCTAAAATGAGCGAGTAAAAGACATCATATATGTAACGGCATTCTCAGAGCACGGATGGACAGGGACTAATAAACCATAATAAAGCAGAATCTTATTAAAATCATACTCATACTTAAATTGAGGAGATTCGATTTTCAGTGAGAAAAACCACACTATAAAAACCCACTGCACATGACATGCTCAGCACCAATCAGCAGAGTTGGATACAACGTAGCATTTAGCAACGGATAAGCCAAATACTTCATTCGGGAGACCAAAACATACATGTGCCAGGTGGTCAGAAACACGACAATGTTGCTTCTGAACGTGTAAATTAGCAACTGATTGGCAACAAGTTTGTAGAATCAACTTCAAAAGGCAGACAACGTGACAATCATGCTGGGTCTACACAGCAAATAGGCCACAGGTGTGTAGTTAGGTTGGCTCTGTGCCTTAAAGGAGAGACTGTCCAGACGTTTGCACCCTTATTTTACCATTTTTCTTTTTTTGTTTACAAGATCAGGACGTCATGCAGTTTGATTCAGACAAGAGGAGGCTTTACCTTTTGTACACCCTCTGAGTGGCCACAGGTATAAACACTCCTTCCTTTAGACGTGATCAGACAACACTTGTATGACCTAGTTTGCTTCAAGCACAACGAACCCTTTAACCTTCTACGCTACCGTAAAAGAAAATACTGTTTCCACCTTTGAAGTAAAAAAGGAGGCTACGCTTCTTGATTAAATGAACATTAAAACCGGTTTAATATACTTGAACATGAATGAATAACAACACTTGTTTTGACCTGGCCTCCTTCTCTTACATGAATTACATAATTGGATCACATATCCATCGTGTGTCTTCATCTCGATAAAAGCCTAAAAAAAAGAGGAGGACATCATTCATCGTGTGCGTGGATCATTCCAGCGTATCCAAGGGATACCGCCGTCAATGCATAATCATATTAATGGAAACCAGTACCAACACTTCATCCAGGTAATGATATAGGCTGCTATTCTTAGTAAAGCTTTTGGCCAAAGCAAGGTCAGTGCTCGGAGCCTCTAACAGATTGCGTCTGAGGCCCAATCTGGGTGCTTTGGTTAATAATAGAGATGGAAAACAGAGATGTCGTAGAGGAATCTCCCATACACACCACACTGCATAAAGATCAGGGGCAGGTTAACGAGGGGGGCTCTGCGTATGGCTGACGTCACTGTGATCCTCATCAAAAACCCTGGTGGACAACTGTTTGTCGTTGAGGTAATAAGAGAAGTGCCAACCTGCAAAGCTCTCCAACTCAGAGGCAGATTTGACAGGAGTAACTCCTGTTGTTGCATTCGTGAATTCATTGTTGAGTTAAAAAAGCTGATATGCGGTTCCACCCTGATGCATGTTTCTGTAGAAGCCCAAGCCATATTGTATTGGTTTCCGGTTATTGATCAAAGTGTTTTTAAAGGGACTGTAGCCAACAGAGGAGTTGCAGCCCACAATAGTGCATGACATCAAAACTATCTCACTCTGGCCCGAATTCACGTCAGTCTTTTTATTATTTTGCCTGGCATACGATAATAATAACGCATAGCCAATGCTAGTGTTTTTCAAGCATTGGGATTGCCCTAGTAACATATAAAACCCTGTATCCAGCTGCAGAACACATCCGAAGCACTGATAAACCCACAGCAACCTGCAGCAAACAACACAGAGACAACACGGCGAGCCAAAAAGCCAGATATGATTTCACTCACAAGTTGATGGAGACCAAAACCTGAGCTAAGGAGAGGAAACGTTGGACATAATATTCATCGAGAGGCCAAACGGACGCTTGTCCATCTGCGTTTGCTGGATGTGGAAATCTACGGG